>ML814348.1:129952-147979 GCA_009831015.1 Picea engelmannii | reverse complement strand
AATGATGAACAAATGAGCAAGTAAAGGCAATGTTCTACCTTTTAATGGCTCAATTTTTCACCTTCCATGTAGTAAGCAACCCAAAGGTCACTCCATATCACTAAGTTAACATTGCAATAACCAAAACACTAAGTAGGGAGGATGTACTAAGTTGCTAGGTGAGCAACTAGCTTGAGGAAGACCCAATCACTAAGAAAAATGCTCAAGGAAGCCAATTGTTAAGTAGAAATGGAAACTTGCACTCTAAGTTGAGAAACTTGCTTCTTGGAGGTAAATAATTGATCTCAGGAGGTTGAATGACAAATTCTCTAGCATTGGAGGCTTGCTATACTCTTAGGTCAATGATTTTCCCTCTTTTCACTTTATTTGTCCAAAAAAATAATTTTTTAACTTCTTTCCTTGCTTGGGCTAGGAAAATTTAATCGACCTCAAGATAGAAAGGGAAATCACTCACCTAGAGGGTTTGTTGGCATCCATACTTAGTGATTTTACCTCAGAAGGAAAATCACTGACTTGGAAATCTAACAAGCTTCCCAAGTGAGCAATTTCCTCTTTTACTTGATGACATGTCTCCTAGAGCCAAGGAAAACCTCCAAAAGTCTAATCTCAATTGTAATTCTTATCCTTTCTACTAAAAGTATCTTTGATTAGTTGAAACAATGAATTCTTATTGTTGTTCACTGATTTCATGGCTTATTTGTCTCTTCAACAATCACTAGGAGTGATTTAGGTTCCAGTGGCTTCATAACTCTTCATACTTTGACAGAATCCTTAAAATTTGTTTGCAACACCTTCATAGTCATCACCATGCTTCTCAAGTGATAATGGAGAGAAAGAAAACTTTGGAGCAGCCTTGACAAGTCATTAAAAATGAATTAAATTGAGTGTTGGTGAGTCCCCTTGGTTTTTGATGTCCATAAAACCATAAGTCTTTCATCCAAACTTGGACCATTGAACCATTTTTTTTCTAAGCATAGTAGAAATCGAGACCTTTCAACAAATGGTTAGAAGAACTATTCTAACCTCGTCTTGACATCTTTCATGAACTAGGGAGAGAAAACTTTCTTACTTGTGGGAATTTTTTGAAATCGACGTTTTCATAGTTGCAAAACTTAGAATCAAATTATATTGATTGCGTTGAATCCATACGCCCCCAAAATTTCTAGGTAGCACCTTTTGACATTCATAAATTCAACTTGTCAGATCAATGAAAATACATGCAAAGTGCCTCAAAGGCTAAAATACAGATCTTGCATAGACATATGCTTCACAGAAATTAAAGTTTATTTGATTTAGATGCTTGAATTTATTGAGATATTTTCACATGAAACAAATTTTAATCCACAAAGGAGGCCTCCAAGTGCCAAATGCACCTATGGGAAACACAAGGTAAAATCGTCAATTTGACACAAAAATTATTCACTAGACTTCCAATGATGAAAACTACATATGATATGCTTAGACAATGTTGGAAATCAAAGTCATGCATGTGGCTTCAACCATTTCCTTGATTTTGTTTTTGAACTTGCCATTCTCGTCACGCTCGATTTTCTTTTTGAACTTGCCATTCTCGTCACGCTCGATATTGCATTTTCAGTGTTAACGTTGCATTTTCAGTGTTAACGTTATGAATCCTATGATTACAATGTTTCATTATTATTGATGTATGATTATTATTATTGATGTTTCATTATTATTGATGTTTTTGATGTATGATTTTAATCCTTGTATTTCATCACTTCACATCATTCCCATGCTCGTGTGCCACTTAACACTTCTCACTTATTAACCGATTGCTTAACTATTTAAACAATCTTGCATCTTCCATTGTCACCTATGCAAATGAAGCATGAACACATGTGCACATAGACATGAAATAACCGATTTGCTTTTCAATGTCACCTATGCAAATGAAGCATGAACACATGAAATAAAAATAAACCTTAAAAACACATAAGCCTTAGAACATTCAAATGCATAGTAACTCAAACATTTTCTTGCACCAACACATTCACGCAAGTGAAATGCAAACGAGAAACAAATCATTCATAAAATGATGCAAGTGAATTTGTCATCAATGCATAAGCAATTTTTTTTTAAATTTAGTTTATTAAGGTCAACATACATGATGCAAGTGCAAGTCGTGCAAGTCTACCATTTGACTACAAGGTAAAGCAATCAATCAATATGTTCAATCATCTAATGCAGGTCCAAGATATCTATCATAGAAAGATAGGTTGAGAAAATCCTTTTAAGGACTAAGCTTAACGTGAAAAATTAAGAAAAAAGGGGGTCCCCAAGTCTCTTGACTTGGGGGCTAGTTGAGGCCTCAACAAGTTTGGGTAGTGAGAAACTATTTATAGTGGTAGGAGGCTATGTTTTGTTTTTCCAAGTGATTATTATTATGTTGGAGATCTACTCATTATTATTATTATGTTAGGCTAGAAACATGTTTTGATGTCTTTAAATACAAAGATCCATTGTTTAGCAAGTAAAATTTCAGCTAGGAAGCATGCATGCAGGGCATACAATTTGGTTCACCTAGTTAGACACCCTTGTACACCTATGTTGGTACCATTCGTGTAGTACCACATCAAATAGAATTTGTTCATGGATTGGATCTTCCATGTACCCTCAAGTATATCAAAATCCCCCTCGATATACTTGAAACCAACGCCCCTACAAAAACATTTCAATTGTTTTGTCACTATAGTACAACATGTACATCAATTAGTGAGATCACTCACATACCTAGGAACTGGGTAGTATGACTAAGGGTGTGGATCCTCCTTAGTTATAATCATGAAAGACCAATTGAGCAATATTGTTGGAAACCAATGGTATATTAGAGAGAGATATCCCCTAACACTCATTTTCTCTAAAGACCTTGTTAAACCATAACATTTGCAACATAGGTGAGGAAATTCATACATAATTGGGAATATCATGAAACTGACAATTTCATTAGTACAATAATCCTCAAACAATAAAAAGGTGATCTACAAGTGGTCCAAGGCTTGCTTAGACCAATGTGGGGGACCTATTCCAAAAAATCCTTACATGACACTAACTGCATTGGTGTAACTCTTCATTAACTAGCTAGGTGGACCCAAGTGGTCCCATGACTGCCACAAGAATGCAAAACAAACTCAACAACATATAACACAAACTCGATAACCTCACTAACTTGTAAGACAAAATGAAACATCTCTTTAAAAACCTCTATCCATCACTCCAAGTTGATATCAACAACGAAATATCCTCCTTAAAAAATCCATGGAATGATTTAATAGGGCTGATTGATAATTGAATTGTTCCTTGATAACAATGATCACAATTAGTCATTTTTTCATGATACTCACATTCATATGATGCATATATTACCTAATATTGATTTGAATAAGTTCAATGGCTCAAATCTAGTAGAATGGGTGGGTCATGTAGAGTAATATTTTTCTCTCCAAGGTATTGAGGATGCACAATTAAAAATCTCATTGGGGGTGCTATATATGGACATGAAACATTGACAATGGTGAAAATGGTGTAAGAAGGTGTATCCAAGGCACACTAATTGGGACTAGTTTTTGAAAGCCAGTTATGCTAGATATGAAACTGATTTTCATTTTTTGGGGATGTTGACCAAGTTGCACCAAAGAATAACAATGGAAGACTATTTCTTCCTTTGAGAGATTGGTAATTAGAACAAAAGGCATGACTGATAAGTTCTCCAATGAGTAGTTTCTTAGTGGTTTCAAGGAGGAGATCAAATCACCAATCTTGATGTCCCACCCCATTGGTTGGTTGAAGGCCTCTCAACTAGAAGAAAAGGCCCAAGTGGTGGTCACAACCCCAAAAATACCCCAATTTTGTTCCATGACCATGTCCCCCTTGTATGGCTATTCCGCCTCCTTCTCAGCCCTTCTAGTTCCACAAGTTGACCTTAGTGGAAGTGGTAAGATGTCAAAGTCTTGGCCTCTATTATCATTGCGATGAAATATTTTCCAAAGGAAATAAATGTAAGGAATATAAATTATTTGTCCTAGATATGGCTACACTAGGCACATCCTAATAAATTTTAGAGAAAGACATGGTTGAGCTAGATTTGCTAGAGATTACACCTAATAAAGTATCCACTTCATAGCTCCCTTGTGAGGAGCCCTAGATTTCCCTCTATACTTTTTTTGGAATTACAACTCCCAGGACCTTGAAGTTGGTTAGATATATCAAACAAAAAAAAGTGACATGTTTTCCACCCATTTCTTCAAAACAAACATGTTTTCTGTTGAAATGGGTGGACGTTATGTAGTTTTGGGAGCATAATGGTTGTGAACATTGGGCTCTATTAGGATGGAAAAATACCCCCATTGTCTAAGCATGTGAGATTTGTCTAGGTGACCTTGATGGAATAGTAACCCCTTATCACAATGGCTTAGTTAAATGTGTACTTTGTGTTGTTCAAGCATGTAAGATATGTCTGGAGACTATGACATAATAATATTCCTTTGTTGTTTAATAATGTGAGATTTGTCCAGATGACTTTGAAAAAATAGTAATCCCCACTGTAGTATCTTAGTTGAATGTGAGCTTTGCATTGAAGTGATATATGTCTTCCCTACGTTGATCATGTGTATTGTTGTGATTATCCTTCGAGAAGTTGGGGACCAATGCTGAAATTGATTTCCTTTTCCTATTAAAGAGAACATTCATGACGACCAAATAATTTCATTGGACCAATATATGTTTATAAAAAATTATATAGTGTACTTATAGTTGATAATATTGGACATAAATTATAAAAAACAAACTAGAAATAGGCACTTACTTGAAGGTTGTTGAAAATTGAGGACAAGAGACACGTGCAAATATCCAATATGTTGAAAATTTCATATTTGCTTCAAGTTCACATTTCCTCTACTTTTCAATATTCTAACTTTTCCTTCCCACCTACCAAGTATTTGCAAATGAATTAAATTTTGATAACAAATCTCAAAATTTGAAGTGTCGAACTTTGAAAAGTGTGATATATATATCGAATATATACATTAATATAATATTACACAATAATCTCTAAAAAAGTTAACCGACATTCACAATGATTTTAAGGATATCGCAATAGTGTTATATTATGTATATATACATACTAAAAATCAATACTCACAAGAAGAAAATTATAATGCATAATATGTTCATCAAGGAAAAATCACCCTAACTTATTGTCCAACCTATAAAATTTGTAAATTGAATTGGTGTATAACACCCTCTTGTTTATGGGACAAGGGACCCCTTCCATACAATGATTTGACTGCTAAAGTCTATAGAGGTATACATACCTATAATATTTCAATTGTGGCCCAGGCACCAACATTAGGGATGAATTACTAGGTGTTTGGGATACTCTTCTTTTGGCAGCTCGGTTGAATGTTGATACCTTACACGTCTTCAAAGACTCTAAAATAATTATTGACTGGTTGAATTTCAGAGGGAATTTGCATTTAATCTCCTTAGTTGGTTGGAAGGACATAATTAGAGAACTCAACAAATCTTTCAATTCTACCAACTTCTCTCATATTTATCGGGAACATAATAAGGAGGGAGATATACTATCCAAGAAGGCTATCCAGATGCAAGAAGGGAAAATAACTTATAATCAATGGGTAGAAGGAAATGAGGGTCCTTCTCTTTTTTTGAATCTATATTAGCTTGTATATGATTATCTTTAGAGTTCTGCTAAATCCTTAGAGAAAGGTGACAACAATTTTGGTTACACTATTTTTAAATGTTGATTGTGGAAAGCTATTGAATAGTTTTTTTGATTAGGGATGTTTTTTCTCCCTTTAGGCCGCATGGTGGTTTGGATACAAGTTTTTTGTATTTCCAAGAGCAGTTGACGTCGTTATTATCTGGCTAAGTTTTTTTCCATATATACATAATTATATATAATATAATGAGTAATTTTATGTTGGAAAAAAAAGGTCGAAACAATTAAACGCATTTATAAAAATAAATTTATTACATAATTCATATACTCTAATAATAATAATAATTTTTATTTTTATTTTTAAGATAATGTCTTACTCAGATATCAATAACCACCCCTTATTTGTAAAAACAAAATCTTATTTATAAAATAAGAAACTTTTCTATATAATAATTTGATTACTTAATTTATAAAACTATACCTATCTTACATATTTATAATTTTTTAATGATAATTTTATTTTATTTTATTTTAATAACAAATTTGTTATTCACTATGAATATATCATCTAAACTTTAACATTAAAACCAAATTTATTATTTACTACATATTTCCAAATTTTAATACACCAAATTTGCCATTAAAATATGTGATATGATAAATATCACATATCATACATAATAATACAAATTTAGTGATAAATAGCTATGAAAACTTGTTGTTTTGTCCAAATTCCAACACTAAATCCAAATTTGTCACCACTGCAAATAGTAATGAAAATTTAGTGATAAATAACTATGAAAATTTGTTATTTTGTCCAAATTCCAACACTAAAACCAAATTTGTCACCACTACAAATTTGTCATTAAAATATGATGTGGTGCCCATTATGAAGGGTTATCTATTTGAAGACATGTTGGCAAGTCTTAGGGTATTGGCTTCTCTGGATTGTCATTAAAATATGTGATATGATGTTGGCAAGTCCGAGAGTTCCCTAGATTTCAGACACTTGATTAGGGATGAGTGCAAATTTATTATATAAGAAATTTCAGACACTTGATTAGGGATGAGTGTAAATTTATTATATAAGAAATGCCAGATGATGTGTTTTTTAAATCCCCATTCCCATGTGTGATTTGATGTCTTTTATCATTCGCAAGTTCTAGGAGTTTTCTGGATTTTTGTGGTGTGATATAATATAAATTTCTTTTCGTGATAGGTTTTCGCTGTAGATAAGATCAAAATATTTGATGTTTACCCATTCTCTCAAGATGTGTGATTTGACGTGTTTTATCATTCCCAAAATCAATCTTTTTAGGGGAGCTAAACGTTGTGCTGTAATACGACATGTGATTGAGTCCGAGGTCATTATCTTATTCCACAAGATACATTCACTTCAACCTTGCTTTTGGATACCCTTGCACATTAATAATATTATTAATTAAAATATATTATAATTATATTTTTCATTAAATAATTTCAAAAAATATTATTAGTTAAAATATATTATAATTATATTTTTCATTAAATAATTTCAAAAAATATTATTAGTTAAAATATATTATAATTATATTTTTCATTAAATAATTTCAAAAAATATTATTAGTGAGGTGGGTGTAAGGTGTTATGAATTCCAAATACAAATGGTCAAAATCATGAACATTCTAAAGTATATATTATTAATATTACTTGAAAATTATAAAGTATATATTAGTATATAATTTGAGTGGGTTTGGTAACTAAGAATATGTGTTTTTTCATGGGTTCAAATCTAAAAGGGGTAAGGTATATATATTTTCATAGACTTAATAATCAAATCGAAGGAGCTTTCATACACCAATTTGGTACCGTGACTTTAAAAATAAATTATTATTATCATTATTATTGTTATTTTTTTCTCTAATTTCATATAAATGATCCAATTCAATAACATTTTTATTTTCTATCTCTCTTTTTATTTATATATAAAATATGGAACTCTCTCTCTATATATAAAAGTAGCTATTAATTTTTTTATTTTTTTTCAATTAGTGTTGAAATTAACATTTTAACATTAAATATTTTTAAGGGTGGCAGGGGTTGGTGAATTTGTCTTGACGCTAGAAGAAACACCAAATTAAGCTTTATTTGAGAATTTTGAAAAACAACGAACAATGTTGCATAAATGTTACTATTATATTAAGCATTATTGTTAGCAAATGCTAAAGGTGTTAGCAAGATGATGACAACAAGAGACTAGTTATTGTTATATGTTAGGGTCCTAACCTCCCTGACTCACGTAGATAGAATAATATATTTTCCATGTAATAAATACCAACATTAGTTAATAAAGCCTATTTAATAAATGTGAACAAGTCAATGTAAGAAGATCTAATAGAAGATTCCACTTCTAAGAAAGATATTCCTCTAGAATGTTCTTTAGAAGATAGAATTAGTATAAATAACAATAGGAGGCATGAAAAAGCTTGTCTTGAGAATTATTGTAATAGAGCTCCACTTTGCTAGAGGATGCCCCCTCGAAGAGGCAAGTGAACATTGCTTTCTTTGAATAAATGTATTATTTATGGTATTTCTCTTCTCAATGTTTTGTTGTTCCATTGATATTTGATGAATATTCTTGTTTCTGCATATTATATTACATTTGGTACCTTACAAGGTGTATCAGAGCATTTTTCTTGGCAGGAATTGTGTGTGATTTGTTTTCCAAGGTAGAGACGTGTATTGTCGACGTCTTTAAAGCATAGAGATCTATCGTTTAATGGGTAAAATTGCGGTTGGGAAAACTACACATAGGCGATACAGATAGTTTCACAGGGTTTCCTAGAAACCAAAGTTTTTCCCTGGTTGGAAACCTTTGTAACCCATGTTGGTACCCCTCGAGTAGTACCGCATCAAAAAAAATATGTACATGGCCATCACTTCCATGTACTGATAGGTATATCGAGAGTCCCCTAGGTCTTTGGAAACCATCCCTAGATCAATCGATTGGTCGCCTGGCTGCTATAGTGCCACCGAGAACAATTGATGCAGGAGCATCTCAAGCGAGCCAGCACGGAGGCAAAGGACAGCTGGACAAGCGCCCAACGCAAATTTTGAAATTCTTTTGAAGTTAATGCGCTAATCTTAAATGAGATAATTAAGAAGGAGCGCACTTGTAAAATGTAAAAGGACCTTGAGAGATCCACTCTCGTCCTTAGTAGGTAGAAGGCATTTATAGTAGTTAATGAAGGTAGATAGAATTGAATGTTAGATTAGATAGTTTTAGAACGCAAGAGGGAAACTGGATATAGACACCCTCATTGTGTATTGTAACATAGAAGAGCATATGCATAAAGATTATGAAAATTGAGAGCGAGAGCATAGAAGAGAAGCAGAGAGCTATAGTGAGAATTCCATGTACAGAAGTTATGGATTAATACAAAGAAGGTTTTGATTCAGACTCATGGTGTTCAAATATTCTCTGTGTATGCATCTTTGAATGTATGCTCATGGTTATTTTACTCTTTCTGCTGTACATTTGCTTTTATGCTATGTATGAATGATTTCTTGTTGAATGTCTGAAATCTGAGAGAGAGAGAGAGAGTAAGGGAAATGAGTTTCAATTGTTTCTCTACCTGAGCAAGAGTTCCTGCAAGGAGTGCAGTTGAATTGTCCGCAAGGAGTGCGTTGACAAAGGGTTCAAAGGTTTGTCTCTGAAAGCTCAGATAGGGTAGCTTTTGTTCTCATTCACTCAGAAGTGCAGTTAGACACAGGAGCCGTGCAAGGAGTGCACAGGCTGAGTAAAGTCTCAGAGTTGTGGACCTGGGCAAAATATTGAAAGACTGTTGTTGTAGGGTGTGCGCAGAGTCGAAGGAGTTCAACACTTGGAAGTGTTTGAAAGTCTGTCGCAAGGAGTGCGAGCAGGAGGTTTTCTGAAAGACTCGAAGTCGTAGGAAAGATCAGAAGGATTTGAACCTTTGAAGGGGTCTAAGGAAGGCAAGAGGCCAAACACCTTGAAAGTTTGAAGGAAGGCGTAGCGACGTCGGACCACAGGAGGACAATTTCTAAAAGAAAGAGACGGACAGTCGGAATTCTCTGTGGAGAATTCGTGAAGTCCCGTGAGCCGTCAGACCTCACGGAGGAGTAGGGGAGTTACCACGAGTATTCCTAAAGGTTCTAAGCTCAGGAGGAGTAGAACCATAGATCCAAGCCACAAGAGTCGTTGGATTTACCCGTGAACTTCTATTTCGAGTTTTCGCGAGTAGAAGTCCCATAATCTTTGCAACAGGAATCGTGAAATCATGAAATGTGATCTCCTGAGGGGACAAAAGGATCGTCTGGGCCATAGGAATTGGCAGGGTGGACAGGTGGTGCACTCTCGACAAGGAAGTCAATTCAGTTGACCATTTCGGGGTTTCGTGGAGTGAAGTTCCGAATTCCTTGCATTAGGATTCACGATATCGTGAAGTCCGAAGTCCTAACGGAGTGGAAGGCCGTTGAAAGGTCAAAGCTTATCGGAGTTTCGGTAAATCGAGTTTCGGGAGTCGAGGGAACGAGTTGCTCGACATCGCAACCGCCGAAATTGCGATAAGGAGAAATCCGAAACAGGGAGAGAAAGGGTCAGCGTTGACTGTTTTCAGGTTATCGGAAATTGAAAGACAAGACACTTGACCACCGGCTTCGCGGAAGCGCGAAGTCCGATCTCCCAAAGTACAAGGAGGATTTCTCGAAGTTAAGTGTGGGTGCAGATTTCCCGAAAGGGAGATAGGAGAGCCATTTCCGAGAGCTCTTCGGGCCAGTGTAAGGGAAAAGATCCTATGTACGTAACCTTCCGACCCATAGGTTGAGGAGGGCTGCATCAGGTTTGGTATTAGAGCTCAGAAAGGTTTCCTTGCTTTCTATAGCAGGGAAAGGGAGAATTCACCATGCCGCCAAGGAGAAGGGATAGGCAAACACCCGATCCGCCAGAGGACAGGGAAATGCCGAGAAGAAGAGGTAGGTAGATGACTGATCCAGCCATGGAGAGAGAGATGCGTGACTTACACGCCAGACTCGAAGACATGGAGACAACACAAAGGCGTACAGTCAATGTTGGGGATCTTAGTGATTCGGAAAGTGAAATTGAGGCTGAACATGAAGGAGAGGAAGTTGCAGCCAAAGATGTAGCAAACGAACGTTTGATTAGAGCTATTGCAAGAATGGGTGCAGGAGCTTCTAGACTGGATTAGAGCTCTGGACACATATTTTGACTATGAAGATGTTGAAGAGGACAAGAAGGTCAAGCATGCTGTCACAAGATTGAAGGGACATGCAACATTGTGGTGGGATGAACTACAAGCTGACAGACGCTGCAAAGGCAAGCAAAAGATCAAAAGCTGGGACAGAATGATCGCAAAGATGAAGGCGGAATTCATCCCTAGAGATTACTAGATTACTCTGTTTCGAAGGATGCAAAACCTGAGACAGAAGTTGATGACAGTGAAAGAATACACTGAAGAATTCTACAAGATGAACATCAGGGAAGGTCATCGGGAAAGCGATGATGAAAAGGTTGCCAGATACATGAATGGTCTGAGATATGACATTCAGGATGAGATGATCATGGAAACCATCCGAATGGTGGAAGATCAGATGGCTCTAAAAGCTGAAGAGAAGCTGAGCCGAAAGCATGGTCAAAGAGGCCGAGGCAGAAGTCAGCCCAGAGGCAAATCAGTTGCCCAGGATAAAAATCAGAAGCCCAAGGAGGACTGGAAGAAACCTCAGACTCGAACTGAGAGAGGTGGAACCTCACAGTGAGGGAAATATGCTGAACAACAAGGGAAGCATACCGAACAAAGAGGAGATTATGTTGATAGTAATATTTTTCCTCGTACTAGAGGTAGAGGAAGAGGAAGAGGTGGAGTAATAACATGCTTCACATGTGGAAAGAATGGGCACAAGTCTTACGAGTGTCCAGATAAAAAGAAAGAAGGAGGAGAGACTCACATCGCCGAAGCACAGAGGCAGAATGTTGAGGCAGAAGATACTGAAGGCGGAAGATCGTTGATGATGCGAAAATATCTTTTGACACTAGAGAAAGAGGTGGAGAGTTCAGTCCAAAGAAATAGACTCTTCCAGACTGCTTGCAAAACCAAGGACAGGGTATGCAAGGTCATTGTGGACAGTGGTAGCATGGATAATCTTGTTTCTACAGAGATGGTAGAAAAGATGGAGCTAGAGACGATTGATCATCCAAGCCCATACAGAGTTTCGTGGCTACAAAAAGGAGATCAGGTAACTGTCACTAAACAATGTTTAGTTGAATTCAAGATAGGAGGATATAATGATAAGATATTATGTGATGTTATTCCTATGGATGTTTGTCATCTATTGTTGGTTAAACCGTGGCAATATGACAGGAATGTGATTCATGATGGGAGAATGAACACATACACCCTAGAGAAGAATGGGAGAACTCACATGTTGCTTCCAATCAAAGATAAGGAGGTGAAACCTGAAGTAAGAAACACTGTACTTCTCATGAGTGGGAAGTAACTTCTTATCGAGGTTAAGAAGAAATAAGAACCGCAATTTATTGTGGTCCGGAAACCGAAGATTGTTTTGACCAGCACAAGGGTGGATGATTTACTAGAAGAGATTCAGGAACTACTGGAAGAGTTCGCTGACATAGTAGTGGATGAACTACCTCGTTCATTGCCACCGATCAGAAGTGTGAGTCATCATATTGATCTCATACCAGGAGCCAATTTGCCAAACAAAGCCGCGTACAGATTGACACCGCATGAGAATGAAGAGGTCAAAAGACAAGTCCAGGATTTATTGGACAAAGGTTTGGTCAAAGAAAGCTTGAGTCTGTGTGCTGTTCCAATAGTACTCAGTCTGAAGAAAGACGGAGGCTGGAGGATGTGTACTGACTCTAGGGAAATTAACAAGATAACCATCAGGTACAGATTTCCACTGCCAAGGATGGATGATCTAATGGACTGCTTGAGTGGAGCAAAATTCTTTTCAAAGATTGATTTGAAAAGAGATTATCACCAAATCTGCATGAGAGAAGGTGATGAGTGGAAGACAACATTCAAAAATAACAAAGGGTTGTATGAATGGCTTGTTATGCCATTTGGCTTAACAAATGCACCGAGTACCTTCATGAGGTTGATGAATGAAGTCTTGAGGGAGTTCATCGGAAAATTTGCTATCGTATATCTAGATGACATACCAATTTTCAATAAAACAGTGAGAGAGCATATGAAACATTTGGCTACAGTGATGCAAAAATTACAGCAGGAGAAGTTGTTGATAAACATGAAGAAATCCTCATTCATGAAGATATAACTCATCTCTTTGGGTTTTGTTATTTCTGCAGATAAATTGAGGATGGATCTAGACAAAGTGGGGGTAATCAAGAATTGACCATCACCGAAGAATGTCTTTGAGGTGAGAAGTTTTCACGGATTGACTAGTTTCTACCGAAAGTTCATCAGAAATTTCAGTGGAATTAGTGCACTGATGATGGATACAGTGAAGAAGAGACATAAATCGTTTCACTGGACAGAAGAGGCTGAGAAAATTTTTAATCTGTTGAAGAGGGAGATCATGGAACAACCTATTCTGGTGTTGCTGGATTTTCGGAAGACATTTCAAGTGAAATGAGATGCAAGTGGATTTGCAATAGGGGCAATCTTGAGTTAAGAAGACAGGCCGATAGCATACTTCAGCGAGAAGCTGAATGAAGCGATGGTGAAATACTCCACTTATGACAAGGAGTTCTATGTTATCATTCAGGCATTGAAGAAATGGAGGCATTACTTAATCCCGAAAGAGTTTGTCTTATACAGTGACAATCATGCATTGCAGTTTGTGACTCAACAGGAGAAGTTGAATCAGAGACATGTTAAATGGGTTGAATATATGCAAATTTTCACTTTTGTGATTAAACATATTTCTGGTACTGCTAACAAAGTTGTTGATGCTTTGAGCAGGAAGTGTTTGCTATTGCAGGAGTTCAGAGTCAAAACGTTGGGTTTTGATGATCTCAGAAACATGTACAGAAATGATCCAGATTTTAAAGGAGCATATGAAGTAGCTAAGAATCCAATTCTCAGAGATAGAAGCCAATGGGCAGAATACATAATCCATGAAGGATTATTGTTTAAAGGTAATCAGCTGTGTATTCCAAAATGCTCCATGAGGGAGAATTTGCTGAAGGAGAAACATAGTGGAGGATTGGCCAGGCATTTTGGTCACGACAAGACGTTCGCGAAATTGACTGAGTCATATTTTTGGCCGGGAATGCAAGCAGATGTCAAGAGATTCATGGATAGATGCAGAATTTGACAGCATTTGAAAGGAAGGAGACAGAATGCAGGATTTTATCAACCAGTGCCCATACCTGAGAAGCCGTGGGATGCAATCAGCATGGATTTCGTATTGGGGTTGCCAAGAACACAAAGGGGGTTTGATTCAATCTTTGTGGTGGTGGATAGATTTTCCAAGATGGCACACTTCATTCCATGTCAGAAAACCAGTGACGCAACTCACATTGCGAATCTATTTTTCAAAGAAGTCATTCGACTTCACGACTTACCAAGAAGCATAGTTTCGGATCGAGATACTAAGTTCGTAGGACACTTTTGGAGGACGTTATGGAAGAAGCTGGGAACTAACTTATCATTCAGTTCAACTTATCATCCTCAGACGGATGGATAGACAGAAGTGGTAAACAAAAGTCTGGGAGACTTGTTGAGAAGCCTGGTGACAGAACACCACAGCCAATGGGACAACATATTACGACAGGAGCAATTTTCTTATAACAATTCAGTTAATAGAAGCACATGGCAGAGTGCATTTCGGATTATTTATGGCATGCAACTGAGAGGAATTTATGAATTGAGAGATTCATAACAGATTGCGACTAGGAGCACTAGTGCAGAAGATTTCGCAAAGGCGATGAAGGAACTTCACAACCATGTGAAGGAGCGATTGCAGAACTCGAGCCAGGAGTATAAGCGCAAAGTAGATCAACACATGAGACAACTTCAATTTGAGGTTGGTGATTTGATTCTGGCACATTTGATAAAAGGAAGGTTCCCGAGAGGAACACATAATAAACTGAAGATGAAGAAAATCGGACCATGTAAGGTCTTAAAGAAATTTGGGGCAAATGCTTACGAGATTGAATTACCCGATGGGATCGGAATTTCTCCGATATTCAATATCTCAGATTTGTACCCATATAAACCTGAGGAAGCAGGGATGAAAAATGAACAGCCATAGGTCCAGTGGACAAAACAGATGCCAGTTGCAGATAAGCCGTAGATGGAGCGCATACTGGACAAAAGGGTTAGCAAAAAGACCAGGCGGAAACAATACTTTGAATATTTGGTCAAGTGGAAGGGCCATCCAGTTGAACATGCCAGCTGGGAGAATGAAGCAGAGATCCATAGGCATGGACAGACAGTGCGCGAGCTCATGGACAGGAGCCCATGAAAATTTTCAAGCGAGGGAGTATGATGCAGGAGCATCTCAAGCGAGCCAGTGCGGAGGCAAAGGACATCTGGACAAGCACCCAACGCAAATTTTGAAATTCTTTTGAAGTTAATGTGCCAATCTTAAATGAGATAATTAAGAAGGAGCACACTTGTAAAATGTAAAAGGACCTTGAGTGATCCGCTCTCGTCCTTAGTAGGTAGAAGGCATTTATAGTAGTTAATGAAGGTAGATAGAATTGAATGTTAGATTAGACATTTTTAGAATGTAAGACGGAAACGGGATATAGACACCCTCATTGTGTATTGTAACATAGAAGAGCATATGCATAAAGATTATGAAAATTGAGAGCGAGAGCATAGAAGAGAAGCAGAGAGCTGTAGTGAGAATTCCATGTACAGAAGTTCTGGATTAATACAAAGAAGGTTTTGATTCAAACTCATGGTGTTCAAATATTCTCTGTGTATGCATCTTTGAATGTATGGTCATGGTTATTTTACTCTTTCTGCTGTACATTTGCTTTTATGCTATGTATGAATGATTTCTTGTTGAATGTCTGAAATCTGAGAGAGAGAGAGAGAGTAAGGGAAATGAGTTTCAATTGTTTCTCTACCTGAGCAAGAGTTCTTGCAAGGAGTGCAGTTGAATTGTCTGCAAGGAGTGCGTTGACAAAGGGTTCAGAGGTTTGTCTCTGAAAGCTCAGATAGGGTAGCTTTTGTTCTCATTCACTTAGAAGCGCAGTTAGACACAGGAGCCGTGCAAGGAGTGCGCAGGCTGAGTAAAGTCTCAGAGTTGCGGACCTGGGCAAAATATTGAAAGACTGCTACTGCAGGGTGTGCTCAGAGTCGAAGGAGTTCAACACTTGGAAGTGTTTGAAAGTTTTCCGCAAGGAGTGCGAGTAGGAGGTTTTCTGAAAGACTCGAAGTCGTAGGAAAGCTCAGAAGGATTTGAACCTTTGAAGGGGTCGAAGGAAGGCAAGAGGCCAAACACCTTGAAAGTTTGAAGGAAGGCGTAGCGACATCGGACCACAGGAGGACAATTTCTCAAAGAAAGAGACGAACAGTCGAAATTCTCTGTGGAGAATTCATGAAGTCCCATGAGCCGTCAGACCTCACGGAGGAGTAGGGGAGTTACCATGAGTATTCCTAAAGGTTCTAAGCTCAGGAGAAGTAGAACCGTAGATCCAAGCCACGGGAGCCGTTGGATTTACCCGTGGACTTCTATTTCAGGTTTTCGCGAGTAGAAGTCCCGTAATCTTTGCAACGGGAATCGTGAAATCATGAAATGTGATCTCCCGAGGGGACAAAAGGATTGTGTGGGCCACAGGAATCGGTAGGGTGGACAGGTGGCGCACTCTCAACAAGGAAGTCAATTCAGTTGACCATTTTAGGGTTTCATGGAGTGAAGTTTCGAATTCCTTGCATTAGGATTCGCGATATCGCGAAGTCTGAAGTCCCAACGGAGTGGAAGGTTGTTGAAAGGTCAAATCTTATGAGCTCATCGACGTTTCGGTAAATCAGGTTTCGGGAGTCGAGGGAATGAGTTGCTTGACATCGCAACTGCCGAAATCGCGATAAGGAGAAATCCGAAACAGGGAGAGAAAGGGTCATCGTTGACTATTTTTGGGTTATCATAAATTGAAAGACAAGACACTTGACCACCGGATTCGCGGAAGCGCGAAGTCCCATCTCCCGAAGTACAAGGAGGATTTCTCAAAGTTAAGTGTGGGTGCAGATTTCCCGAAAGGGAGATAGGAGAACCATTTCCGAGAGCTCTTCGGGCCAGTGTAAGGGAAAAGATTTTGTGTACGTAACCTTCCGACCCGTGGGTTGAGGAGGGCTGTGTCAACAACACTCATAAAGATATTCTCTAGTACCTGGGTAATCAGGTAGTACGACTAAGGGTACGATTGAGCCTCCTTAGTTGGTGCCCTAAGATATTGAGCTGAGTACTATTGTTCGACCCCACACATATATCAAAGAGATATAACATAGGGAAAACCCTTGTCCATAGGCACCCTGCAAACCCTAACCCAGGGGGAAACATACCCGAAAAGGAACAAAAAGGATATTTTGGCCACGCAACCTTACCTCTCGTATCTTGGTTGTGAAATTACTACACATTTTTTTTGTTAAAAATTTGGGCATTTTGAGACTGTAGTATTATTCAGGTCGGAGTATAACTCCTGCCCGCACCCTTATTTGAGACCTATCTGTTGGATCATGTTGTCATTGATGCCAATGGTTTGATTGATTGATGTCAAGTGATTGATTGATGTCAAAGGATTGATTGATTGATGATTTATGTAATGTAATATGTATTGTCCTTGATGAGAATGCATAGATGAAGATAGATCAATGAGTTGTCATTGATACATGATGAATATGGATCGATGTGGTTTCATTGGTATATGATGCATTGTTGGAAAAATGTATAGATGACTCATTATTGTATTATCATGATTGATAAGGTGCACAAGCGGATGAAGTCCAAAGTGGTCCCCTTATGGTGAAAGCCCTCACAGGAAGACGCTTTGTGGATTGAGTTATCCTAGAAGAATGGTTGGAGGACCCATGCTTGTATGTGGAATAACGAGATGAAGATCAAGGAAATTGTTGGTGAAACTATCCTAGATGGACAATGCTTGTCATGCCATTTCTGGTGGTATGTGGAATGTCACATAACTCCTCATGGTTTGAGAGTTATGGCCTTACGAAAATGAAGGACCCCCACATGAAGGCTTGAAGCCCCCAAGGTCAAATAAGTCAAAGTGACCTAAAAGAAGAAATCATTATTTAAATGATAAAGTAAAGTGACAAAGTCAAGGTGGATTATTTAAATAATAAAGAGAAGTGACAAAA
>ML814348.1:96173-116914 GCA_009831015.1 Picea engelmannii | reverse complement strand
AAAGCAAGCACATCCAGGACCAAATAAAGGAGCTTATGAATAAAATCAAACCTATTTGCATATCTGAAGTGCTATCATATGAATCTTGGAGATGGCAAATAGTTTTTTTTATTATAAAATCAAACCTATTTGATATAAGTGCTGTGACATGAAGTGGATATCCTCCTCACATTTTTATTGTGGGATAAATAGATTTTGGTCACAAAAAGCAAAAAAAAAATGACATTTGAGAGATTTTGTAAAAGGGAAAGACAAAGAAACTATCCAAGTGGACTCAATTTCACAATATTGTTTATGAAAAATGTTTTTTTGGTAAGTGCCAAGGAGATTATAGTGATGAGTTTGCCCATTGACTACATATTAGTTAACATGTTGACTACAATTTTATTGTGTTTTTTAATGTTTAACATTGTTTGATTGAATTTTGTAATCTTAAAAAAAGTTTAAATCATTTTGATGACTACATATTAGTTGACATGCCGAGTGCAAATTTATGGTGTTTTCCAATGTTTAATATTGTTTTATTGAATTTTGTATTTTTTTTTTTAAATTAAATCATTTTCTTGTACAACTATTGATAGATGAATTGAACCTCTTTCTACAAGAATTTAAGAGGCTCTTTAATCCATAATTAAAGATGCACTATTAGGTTTTTTCCCTAATGAGTACATCCATTTAAATAAAAGCTACTCTACTATGACATCTGCAGCTTAAGCTTTAGCGCCTTACATTTTACATGCAAGCATAATTTGTGATAAGGTGTTAGATTCAAATATAACATTTTGTTGAGCATGTTTCCAACAGGGTCTACCACATGTGTAACTTTATAAATCACAGTTTTGTGGTCACTAGCACTCTAACAAAAATGACATAATAAGCACAGACACACTCTCAATCGGAACCCTAACTGCTCCAGAGTCTTCTTCTTAGTTACATCAAGGTTTACCATTAATGTGCTTTCTTATCAAGTACGGATTGCCCACCATCCTCAAGTCAGGCCAACTTTGTCGTTAGTCATCAAATCCACTGAGAAAAAATAGTTGCATTGCTCACTGATAAGCACATGTTGCAACTGAAAAAAGACGGCGGTCCATACTCAAGTGGACGTTTACTGTCGTGCGCAAAAGGACAGTCCGGTCCCCGTTTTCTGTAGTCCTCACGAGGAACTGATAAAGCAGCAAGCAGCCAGGAAGTAAGACAGTCCAGTCCGTGTTTTCTGTCGTTCTGACAAGGAAGTGATAAAGCAGGTAGGAAGTTAAAACGCATAATTTCTTCTCCATATAGAAACTGGAAAGAGTATTGTTTTCCACCTCCAAAATATGATTTGCGTCACCAATAAAATCACTTCCACGAGATTCAACCACGTTAACGCAGTTAATTCCGGCAGGCTGTCCGCTGTACATTGAGTGGCAGAGCTTGAGGTGCAGGTAATCATCAGCTGCGGCTCCGCCAGGATCCTCTTCAGCAAACTTATGAGTGTCTAATTTTTGCAGGTTGACTGGCAGAGCTTGCATAACTGACAGGTGCATGATGACACATTATTTGTTTTATTATAGTTTTTTCTCAAAATGATCTTATAAGTTTTTAACCCTCCTCTGTGGGTAAACCACCTCGCACCTACAACCTACTAGAATTTATGATGGGTAACTTAAATTGTTGAACGTCAAGTTTACGGTTTGAATTTCTTTTTACCTGTAAATATTGAACTGTCATTGTTTTTGTTACATCTCAAATACATTTTCAAACTGAAAATACGTCCTACAGGCCGAGGCCGTCAAATTCCAGGCCTGCTTGCAACGTCCAAGACATTCTTGGAAATCCCCGCTTCTGGTCATGCATAAAAGCTGGATGTCTTCTTTGGCCAAGTGGCTCGCAGTTTCAAACATATAGTGCATGTTTATATTCCTCAATCTCTCCACCAGGTGGATTAACCAGCCCTATAGATATCCCATTTTTCCTGTTTAGTTTGTTGTTCACAGAATGAATCATCATCTCACCGCCCCTGCTACAACAATAAGAGGCGCAAGAAAAGGATCAGAGAGACTGTATTTTGCATACAGAGATGTTATGGAGTAACACCCCTTCATATGATATGCCAATTTTGATTATTCTTTGATTCGCTGGCTAGCGGGATGGGTACCTCGACTCACACATGAATCTAAGTCTCAGTCATAGCCCCCTTGAGTCTAGTCTAGAAGAGCCAGAGCTTTTATCCTCTAGCAACCGGATTGAGCACCTTTCTTGAGGTGACCCTTTTTTCATTTAGGTGATCTTTTTTGCGCACTTACAGTGTATCAGATTGTATGGCTTTCTGAGTGCTTTGTTAGAATTGCAAATGGGGAAAACACAATTCACAATGATAATTAACAATTACACACAATAATGGACACAGGGATTTCACGTGGTTCATCCAAATGTTGGGCTACATCCACCAAGCATAGGCATTGGTTGTCTTATTATTCAGATCATGGAGATTATATCAGATTTGCAAGTTCTCACTCTGTCTCTCTCACTCAGCCATTTGCCTCTACGGGCTTACATGAATTTATACATTCACATAAGAAACTGCTTATTAAATGCAATCTCTATCCATATTCTAACAGGGTCTATTTAGTTGCAACCAACACAGAATAATAGGATCAAAATCCATCCTTGAAGGAATTCGTTGTCACCAAATCCCAACAATCTCTACCTTGACAACAATTAACCTAATACCTTGCTCCTTCCTTTTGTTCATCACCTTTTCTGCAAGCCAAGAGAAGCCAAGCACCACTGCAATTTCTCTAATAAAAATGGTTTCGTGATCTCGCCTGTGTGACTTGCAGGAGTTTGGATTTCCTTAGGGGTCACTCCACCTCCAACATGTCTTCCACAACTGTGTTGTGAGACATATTTAGTGATAGATCTCATTCTATCCAAGACACCTGTAAAATATACATTACAATTATCAAAGACTATCTCAATGTAACCATTATAGGTGACATTTGTGCTTCTCAAATGTTGAAGCACCCATTTCACTGCAATACCTGAATCTGTCACGTATCTGACAACATCATTAGCATGTGAAACATTTGGTCTTAACCATTTCATCGCATACAACAAAACTCCTACTGAACTTACACGAGACATAGCCTTTTCTTTTTTATAGATAGACCCTATGCTTGAAGAAAACTTATAATGGAAAGCAAGAGGGATAAAAACTTGTTTTACAATGTTCATATTGAGCTCCAACCACAACTTACCATTACCATCTCTATGTACTTCCATGCCCATAATTTGTTTTGTTGCTCCTTGATCCCTCATCTGAATTGTCCTGTCCACCTGAGTCATTTTCTTACTGATTTTATCCATGCTTCGGCTTGCATCAAGCATACCATCAACAAAGAACATCAAGACTGTGAATGTACTATAAACAATATATTCATTCCTACCCTTTGAAAAATTATGACTCACTATGAAGGATTCAAACCTCTTGTATATTTGTCTTGGTACCAATAGGCCATACAATGAATTATCTAACATGCAAAAAATTTACCATTGCGATCTTGAATCAACCCTTTTGGTTGTTCCATACATACTATATCTTTGTCAATGATGACCTTCTGAGAAGAAGGATCCCACACACAACATCCCTTTATACCATCATCATAACTTGCTGAGATATAAAACAAGCAGGAATTAAGAAACAAAGATTTTAAGTCTGGAAATGATTTACCGCTTACCAATACCTGCAATTCTTTCTTGCTCTTATGACCTTGATGTTTCTGCCATAAAAAAGAAGATACACCTGTCACTTTAGATGCTACTTCAATACTCCCTTCCAGCTTATAAAGGTTATCAACCTTTGTTTCCTTCATCACTACTAAATTCCCTTTCACCAATGTGAGAGCTCCACCTTGACATGTATACTTATATCCACAAGAATCCAACACTCCCAATGAAATCAAATTTGATTTAAGCTCAAGTACATATCTAACATCCGTTAATTCCCTAACAATACCATCGAACACCCTGATTCTAATACTGCCAACCCCAACAGTTTTACAGGGAATACCATTTCCCATAAACACTACACCCTCATCAACAGATTGGTAAGAAATGAACCAATTTCTATGTGAGCACATGTGGTGGGAGGCACCTGAATCTAACTTCCATTCTTATTGATATTGTAAATTACTAGAAATGGATAAAACTTGATTAGTCATACCTGAATTTGTTATAGCCAAATTTGTTTCCTTCGTAGAGTTTTCCTCAGATTCCTTTCTCTTCCAACAATCTTTCTTGAGATGTCATGTTTTGCCATAGTACCAACATTTTTCTTTACCCTTTCTGTGTCTTGACTTAGATCGGAAATAACTTCTCTCATTCTTCTCTGTGGTTCGACGTCTGATTAGCATCGCCTATGAAGTTGAGGTTTCTTTACTAGATTTTCTCCTCATCTCCTCAGCGAACAAAGCTCCCACAAGAGAGTCATAATCTAAAACTTCTGTTGAGCTAAAGATAATAGAGGTGACTAGATTATCCCAAGGCTCAGGCAACGAACACAATAGTGTAATAGCCTTATCCTCATCTTCGAATTTAACTTCCATACTAGTCAATTGAACTATAAGGGTATTGAAGGTATTTAAATGGTCAACAACTTTTGTACCTTCCTTCATCTGCAAACTGTACAACTGTCTCTTCAAGTAGATTCTGCTTGTCAAGGACTTTGTCATATATAGACTTTCCAACTTGCTCCATAAGCCTGATGTTGTATCCTCTCCTACGATATTAAACAGAACCTCATCCGCCAGACATAAACGAATGGTACTAAGAGCTTTCACATCCAGATCTTCCCATTCCCATTCTGTCATGGCTGCTGGTTTCTTTGACTTGCCTGCCAATGCTTTTTGCAACCCTTGTTGCACCAGTAAATCCCGCATCTTGAGCTTCTAGAGCTCAAAGTTGTTTTTACCATTGCGGCTTTTCTTTTAAAGGGGGTCGCCGCACCTCACGATATCACTTGAGTGCGGCGATCTCAAAAAACTCTGCACCTCACGCCACCACTAGAATGCGGCGAGTCTGCACCTCACGATATACTTGAAGTGCAGGTATCTTTAAAGATTTACGCACTGTAATACATAGTTGGAGTGCTGAAATTCCAGGTTTTCAAATGTGCGTAAAGTTTGAGTAATATACCATCGCACCCTTCCAGAGGAGGGACCTGCGGTGATGTATAAATAGACGCACCTCACAGAATTCACTTTTGCGATTCCTCCGAGAATTTGAAGCTCCTCCAACTAGCTCTAACCACCTCTGATACCACTTGTTAGAATTGCAAATGTGGAAAACACAATTCACAATGATAATTAACAATCACACATAGATAATAGACACAAGGATTTCACGTGGTTCACCCAAACGTTGGGCTACATCGACCAATCATAGGCATCGGTTGTCTTATTATTCAGATCATGGAGATTACATCAGATTTGCAAGTTCTCACTCTGTCTCTCTCACTCAGTCATTTGTCTCTACGGGCTTACATGAATTTATACATTCACACAAGAAACTGATTATTAAATGCAATCCCTATCCATATTCTAACTTGGTCCATTTAGTTGCAACCAACACAGAATAATATGATCCAAATCCATCATTGAAGGAATTCGTTGTCACCAAATCCCAACATGCTTGACTTCCTAAAAATAACATTGACTTCTATGACTCTGTGGTTTCCTAGCTTCTTCAACTACCACGGGTGAGTTCCTTCTCATTTGTGCCTTAGAGACATTGAAATTTGGGTGCAGTTGAAGTGTTAATGCATTGACTATGAGAAAACAAAAGGTAAAAAAGTTAGAACTTAGGTTAAAAAGAATGGAAAAAATTACATATTGCAAATCATGGGGAGGAGGGAAGCTTTTAATAAGACTTCTAATGTTAAAATCAATAAGATAGTAAATAAATAATTTGTTGCAAAATATTTAATAAAAAAAATTACAAACCATACTATAAAATTAGGGATATAATAGATATATTAAAAGACTAAAAAGAGTACTAAATCTTTGTGACTTTCGATGGGGAAGAACTATTTTAAAGAGAAACAAATTAATTAAAGAGTTGGTTTGAAGATTATCAACATTCATGATTATACCCATGTTCTCTTTAACTTAAAATTTTATTGTTTTCATTTCCCAAAATTCACTATCTAAATGGGTGTATATCAATATTTGTTTCCATAGCATTGTACATCATACCAATTTTTTTATCAATAATTTATTCACCCTTTCATCTTATTCAATAACCATGTTTAATTTCATAACTAGCATTCCATAGTTAAGCATCACTTACTAGCATTCCATAGTTAAGCATAAATTGTCATGCTTAATTTCATAACCAACATTCTTAACCTGGATAACTCCCATCAAGCACGACAATCTCTTCATCCGATATCCATTTTAACATCTATAACTTAGAATTATGGATTAATATGTATTATGATTTGTTTAATGTAATTCCAACCTAGCCCCAAAATTATGGATTAATATGGAATATGAATTTGTTTAATGATTGTGGATTAATATGGTGTAGGGATGCGGGTGCGACATTGTCAGTAGGGCTAGTTGCTTGATGACCTCAGGTGTGATGAGTTTCTTCTGGATATCGCTATCAACGATGAAGTGCGATAGAGTGCCTTTCACCTACATCTATGAATGAAAGAGGCACTCACCTTCCTCTGACTCATCAGGTTCACCAGGATGGATCTTGGTGGTAACAATGGTGGCACTGGGTTCCACGTCAATGATCCATCTCCCCTTCTCTGGTTTTGAATCAGAGTCGGAACTTGCATATGATTCATAGGATTTTACTTCAGCCACTAATGACTTCTTTGAGCGACAATCAACAGTGTTATGCCAGGGGATCTTATGGAAGTCGTACCACTTACTAGTATCTTTCTTCATCTTCCCATTGTCCTTCTTTGCTTGTGGCTTGGACTGGTTGTCATGAGATTTCCCATCTGTTATGAGGAAAATCTCTCTGTGGATAGGGGTAAACCACAATAGATGGAAATGACTACAGAAATCAACTCTAATCTCAAGTATGCTATATAGACAAATATGCTAGAAAGACAAGATAAAAGGCCTACCTCGTCCAAATGTTCGATGAAGTCCACCGTTGAGCACTTGACCCAAACAAATACATCTGCAACTAGTCCTCAACAACCAAGCGACGCAAGTATATGGTGATAATATATGATGTTAGCACATTCAATAGCATAATCCATCAACATTCATAACAAATACGCCCATGGAATAATAATTAAAATATTTGCAAGATATTAATTGGATGAGAAAATAGTATTTCTATTAAGATATAATCAACATAAATGAATGAGTTACAGACTTCTGTGTCAGCACGGTTCAGAACCGAGAAACTAAGTTCCTTCTAGCTGGGCCTCCACCACTTCAATCCTCCACCAAAGGTAAGCTCATGTAAGAGAGACAATGAAGTTCTCAATTAGTAAGGGAAGATCTTGGGGGTTGAATAATAAGTTCAGACTTAAAGGACAAAGGGTGCATACTCAATATGAAGTGAATAATTTCTCCAGAGTAACTTTGCTCTCAAAGTTGAATTATTTCTCCTCTTTTTCCATAGCTCGGATTTGGCCCATTTATAGCCTTCAAATGGAACTGAAGGGCCGATTCGGAACGTTTCCAATATATGGAAGGCCGAGGATCATTGATCTCGTGACGTGGCATGTAAAACCGACACCATTTTTCAATTTTGGGCACATTTCCCGATGTACATGGGATGTAGTGGTGGAACCTGTGTATACGCATGTTGCATAGTAGGCAAGGTGTGTATATGTGGAAAAATTATATCTTTAGCTTTGGGATTTGCAAAAAAGGGACTTCAAGTCTTCATAGGGAAATGGAAAAAGGTCTTCTATGCAAGATTGCATCGAGTGAGGCAAATCTTTCTATAACAGATGCCCCATAATGTGTGAGGTCAGAGGATTATCTGCGATGGCCGAAATACATTATAAAAACCCAGAAGTGGAGTAATGGGGACCCAGTTGGAATAACTAGTTGCTCATTACAATCTATATTGAATTTGCATACATGGATGCCAATTTGAATTACACTACAGATCCATGTGAAAATATACCAAACAACTTTCCATGGCTATGAATACGAAAATACAAATGTGGTTGCATGCCAAAGGTTGTCATAGTCACGAACAACGCCCAGTAAAACTAGTCTTAAAATCAATCTGAAGATATTTGTATACAATGGAGTACAATCTGATCTCCCATGATCACTGAAGTCACACAGGTACTGGTCCAATGAAAAGGTAGCAACAACTCAGGAAATTTTTGGCTACATACCGATGTCTTCAAGTCTTCTACACAATCCGCCAAAGGTGCAAGTCTACATCGTGTGAATAAAGGAGTTGAGGTCGAACACAATGAGACTTCGTTTTATTACTGGTCACTGCAATATATTGTTAACAAATGCGAGACAACCTACCGATTATGAAATTAGGTATCAAGGCACCGAGTACATTCTTACAAGTGTGAATAAAGGAGTTAGGGTCGAACACTTGAAGAATCCATTGATCAGGGGACATTGATGTATTCCCAACTGTCGATGGTGAGAGAACCTACCACTAATGACTGCAAGCCTCTAGGTACTCATAGGACTCTAGGTCTTGTCTCCAGAATAGATGAGATGAAGTCGATGGAAGGAGACCCACTGAAAGGAGAGCATTAAGGCATCTCTCATCATTCAACATGAGGTACAAAGCAGAATCTTAATGATTTGGAGGAAATCGAACGAAGAACATGTTCATGAACCAACGACCTTGTGCTTCTTTCGCGTGTGCCAAGTGCAAGAGATACACGAAAAAAACCCTTTGAATAACATCCAATGAGGAAAACTGTTGGCAAAGGCGAGGAAACCACCGATAAGGCTAATGGCATCCAAGACACTACACAAATCCCAATGCGTGAATAGATGTCTTGCCTTCGAACACAAGGGAAACCACCCAGTCAATAACCAATGATGAAATGTCGACTGTTGGGTTCAAGGTTACCTACCAATGAGGAAAGTAGGACCAAGGTGCGTAATAGGACTGCAACTGCATGTGATTCTGAGACAAACTGAGGGTATGGCCGACATGCAAAGTCAAGAGTTCTGAGTAATGGTCGACACAGGTTGATAGACATCCTTTGAACAAGAGCATGAGACATATGGAAGACTCTGGCAGCATAGACTCAATGATGAAAACATGAGATGCATGAGGCATCAATCAAACTCTCCACAAGGACTGGAAGAGTAATCAGTCGGGGGAGTAAACTCTTTGTAATGAGATCAACTTCCTAAGGCCATGCTAAACCCAAAATTATGATGACAAGTGGACTAAAACATTTTGTGCTTTGTTCAAAGGCAACACGAGTGCTACCAATATAAGATAATACTCCCTTCCTGCCCGTCTTTTTTTGTTTTTTCATAGTCAAATGAATGTTATGATACAGAGGAGGAAACGAGTGTCACAAGTAAGAAAAACTAGTTCTAGCAGTGGAACATACCTATTCGCAATGCAAGGAGGTGCATGTGGGAGATGGACACTCAGGGGAATGTTCCCTCCTGGGTATATAAGGTTTCAAGTTGCAAAGGATATAAATGAGGCTTTGCTTGGTTGAGGATGCAAAAATGCTGAGGAAAACGGTTTATAATGTAAAGCGAGAACTGACAATAGGCTCAATACTGCAAGCAAGGGCATGAGATGCAATCATAACTTAACGCCAAAAAATGTCATTTTTCATAATCTTAGTCTACTTGGTTTGAAAAAGGGATAAACTTGTACCAAATAGATGTCCTTTCAAATCTAATTTACGAGTGTGAAAGAGACAAGTTCACTCAACAATCTTTTTGTTTTTTGAAAACGAGTTGGAAAAGAGATTAAATCAAACTCGCCTCAGAGTCCTCTAGGTATAGGTTAGCATGTTTATGAGTGAGAAATGAGGTTCAACATAAATTCATGTATTAACTATAATGGACTCCGGTCCTACAGGAAAAATCTCTGCATGGGCACCAAATGAAGCAGAGGACCTAACTAGGGTACCCATGTTTGGTAAGTCTCTACCATTTGATAACGACGCGTCTTGTAGCAGATGGAGAGTTATGTGTCGCTAAAAATGGGTTCATACCTAAGGCATATGAGTGACAGTTATAGGACAATGAAAATGTGCATGATGGAATGGATACCTATCCTATATGTTGGGTAGAGAAAATACATGTCTGTAGTTACGAACGATCGTCATAACACTAAAAACCGCAAGAATCCCTAGCGAAAACTACAAAAACCAACTCAATCCATTGTTGTATTAGTTCGTTAGGCACAAATACGATCCAAAACTATGCAAAGTGGGTAAAAATTGCTATAAATAGTAATAAAACCAAATTTTACTATGTCAGTTGAACTTTTTACCCAAATAATGAATTTTGGACCAAATTGCATCTGATCTTCAACTAGTGATTGTAGAAGCATCAAGTGACGGAAACAATGATTGTCTGGACCAGGTAATTCCTCTTCCCCTCCTCTTTCTTTCTAGTGGATTACATTTTGTATTTAGGTTTGAATTTTTAAGTTATCTAGGGCACAAATCAAAAGTCTAGGTGTACGCGGGATACCATTCATTGGGTCATGTATACGCATGATTATATGCGGTTGTATAAAATACAACTAGCATATACTCAGCCCTATATGCGACTGTGAATGTTGCAGCCTGCGTACATGTCTGTAAACAAAGTTTTTGATGGTTGATAACTCAAAAAGTGATGTTTCTCTGGCAGGATGGTGCTAGAGTGGAGGGAAAGGGAACATGAGGAGGTAGATATTGTTGTGGAAAGAGATATGGGGCCCCAAATGGCCTTGAAAAGATGCGGTTTGTATAAGTTTTGGGCACTCAAAGGGATGAGAACCCAAGTGAGGTTGCTACAGTTTCTCATGGATTACTGGGATACAGACAGTGAGAGCTTCAACCTTGATGGGCAACCATTAAGGATTGAAGTTGAGGATATATATTTCTTGACGTGGTTGTTGCGTCGGGGTGAGGTGGTGAACTTCAAAGACCGAGGAGCTAGGAGTGGTATGAATAGAGAATAATACATAGATGCTCATTGCATTGAAGGGACCGAGAAGGTCGGGAGTCAACTAGCAATGCGAGTGATAAATAATCTAAGCCTCAAGATTGTTGTCCTCATTTTGACCCAGATCACAGGATCGACTTCATTGCACCAGGCATCGAAGTCGCTTATGTTCTACTCCGTAGAGTGTTTGAGACCCATGGTGTACGATTGGTGCACCTCGCTCCTGGCTAATATGAAGATCCAGTTGACATAATGCAAACATGGTGATAATAAGAACTTCAGGTTTTCTTCCATCTTGTGTAGCTTTTTTTTCGAGCAGATTCCAAGTTTGGGACCTAGAGTTGAGATCATTCCTCAAGGACCTCATGATCCAACCATTGCACGATGGACTGAGGTGATGAGATGATAGGGGGGAGGTAGGGTGCCCACACCCTACAATGATGATTTCTTTTACTGGTGGAGACGAAAGTCATTTCTCTAGATGACTACCCCTATGCATGGATCGACTTCAGAGGGGACCCTGACATGCCATTGCCACTAGGGACCGCCTACGGGGACATAGGTATGTCAAAGTTTTTAAATATTTCATTTTTTTTTATTTTTGTATAGGAAAACAAAAATATTTTTGGATGATGTTTAATTACTAACTAGACACGTATGTGACACACACGTAGGTCTGCGACGGCCAGACGGGCTTCCACGACATCGTTAGAGGCACCGGGGAGATGAGGCGGTGGGAGGAGAAGCAGAGAGAGTCCTTCAAAACGTGCAAGGCGACCTGTCTCGTTTGACACATAGGATTTTGATGGTTCAGGTAAAGGATCTGTCGGAGGCTATCCAACAACAGGTGGTTGGCATGCCCAGAGCTTGGGTGCGACTCTTTCGACGTCTTGCAAATGTCGTAGTTTGTTATCATAACACACATTCGATGCACAAACGTAGATGTCATGGATTTTGTATTATCGGTTGTATATATGTATTGAGGGTGTTGGCCCCAATTTTGTACTATAAACATCATATTTTTTGAAATATATATAAAACATGGTTCTTCGACTTTACTTATGTTACACAGTGTATATTGATGAGAATGTTTTCCTCGCTTTAGTTATGTGACAAATGCCAATCTAAAATGAAATTAGCATAAGCATCGGATACATAATTCGAGCTCCTAGGTATGTGATGATAAGTAATAAAATCAAATTGTTGTTCTAAAAGGTGTACCCATAGGAATTGTCGGAGTAACATATGGTCACACACACGGTAACTTCCGTTCAACCAACATACTACTAACTGGGAATCCAAGCGAACCTCCAAAGAGTGAATACCATGTGAAATGGCATCGCGCAAAAGTTCTATAATGATGCTATATTCGACCAAATTATTCATGGATGGCCCTAGGCATACGCCACCTGAAGACACCAGTAGACCCTCGACTGAGTAAACCACCCAAGCGGTGGAAGCCAATTTCTGTGTATGACGACTGGCTCTGTCTGCGAATCCTAAGTAAAACGAAGACTCCATTGACATCTACCAACCAAGGGAAAACTCGATAAGCAAGCTAAAGACAAAAATAAAGGGAAAATATATATACACTAAATTACATTAGTATACAAAGAGTTATGCCCAATCTTGGGGCTCAAGCATAATATATTTTCAAGTAGAGCCCATTCCTGGGCTCGACCAACATGTTCCTTCATAATATTCTAACTCATAGGCTCCTTTTTCTAAGACACGTCGCACGATATAGGGACTGTGCCACATGGGTTTGAACTTTCTTTCCCCCAATAGTTCTTTGGCTTGATCATATAAAAGGAGCAAGTCACCCTCAGCATACAACCGAGGCAGACAGACTTATCGTATTGGACCTTGAAACGTATTTTATTTGCTTCAATAACCGTAGAGGCATCTAGACGTTGCTCGTCAAGGCTCTCTAAGTGTACGAGGCGTCGCTCGAGATCGGAAGTGTTAGGGAGGACCGTGACTGCCAATCTAATAGAAGGGATTTCACATTCAATAGGTAAGATCGACTCCACACCGTGTACTAACTGGAAAGGAGAAAATTCGGTGGTAGTCTTGACTGAGGTTCAGTATGCCCAAAGTGTGAGATATAGAAGAATATGTCAGTCAGATTTGTTCTGGCTGATGGTTCTCTGCAAAATGGTCTTGAGAAACTTGTTGACAGTCTCTACCTATCCATTTTCTTGGGGGTAGTAAGGGGAAGAATTACCATGCTTAAAGCCCATCTTGGATGCTAGCTCTTCCATCATTTCATTCTGAAAGTGACTTCCATGATCAGTGACAATATCACTTGGGATTTCGAACCTGGCAATAATTTGATTGAATAAGAAGAAGGCAACAGTCTTCTTATCGGATTTAACTATAGGCATGGCCTCAACCCACTTAGTAAAGTATTCTAGGGCCACGGTAATGTGTTGATGCCCCCCGACCGAAGTTGGGTTGCAATCCACAAAGTCCACCCCCCACTTGGTGAAGGGACCGACAATAATGACTGGATGGAGAGGGGATGGATGCGAGAACATTTTCGAAGTGAACATCTAGCCGGGGTGACACTTCTTAACCACTTTAACACATTATTTAAATATAGATAGCCAAAAATAACTGGCTCGCAAAATGTTTTGGGCTGTCGCAAGCCCGGATAGATGACCACCACAAGCCCCACTATGGAAATCATTTAGAACTAACTCAACTTCTTCGTGAGTTAAACAACGCTGTAGGATTTTGTCTATTACTTGACGATACAGAGTGTCACAGATGATAAGGTAATTCTTAGCTTGGTATCATACACACCATCGATCATCTCGCGAGAGATGTTGAGGAAACTTCAAGGTTTGAAGATAGAGAACAATGTCTCCATACCAGGTGTTAATGCTCTGTAAATTCCCAAAGGTTGTCAGAGTAGAAGAAATTTACAAGAGGTAACTTTATCCAACCACTTCGAAACTGGAATCTAGCCCTACCAGCTTCAGAGAGGGATCTCTCTATATGATTTAGCTAGGTTTTAACTTTGAGATATTAGGCTAGTTAAACAAAATAAGATTTAATGGTTTGTTGTTGTTTTTGTTAAGTTGGCTGAAAAGGGTTTTATGCCTCCATTGGGCTATGGGGTCTATATTATAACGATAGAGGTCTAAATAGAAATTAAAAGATTCTTTTCACAGGGAAAGATAATGCATTCATTGGATTCTTTAGCAGTAAAGTGATGAATAACAAAAAATATGAGAATATCATTTAAAGTAAAGAAGCATTTAAGAATTTCTTCACTGTAATATCAAAAAGATAAACATTTAGATCTTTCAAAGCTGGAAACAAGGTATACAAAGATAAATCCTGCAACATGCACTACTTTTAAAATATTAGAATAGAAAACAATATGACAACTGAGGGAGAAAACATTTAACATAGAAAAGAAAACATCACCAATGAATAACACGCGAGAATCCCATGAAACGTCCCTTTGTATTACTGGAAGATCTCTTGATAAAATTTATAGTCTTTCTGGCTTACATGGTGTAAAGATCAACCCTTGGTACTTCAAAGTTTGAAGTATTTATAATAAAAAATTACATACGATCCTGTCATTAAAGATCAGGACGTGGCAGTTCTAAATTTAGCTAACTAACTCAACAAGATACAAAAATTCAGGAACTGTTTGATGATGTGTTGAAATCTTCATGTTGATTTCTGGGGTAAACTATTGGTGAGTCCTTTGCATGACCTCGTCTGATTGGATAGATGACTGGGCTTGGACACCTCATCTCCTACTCGATCAGATTGCATAACTCTTCCCATCGAAGGTGATTGGGAATGACGACTTTGAGTAGTCTTCGGTATACTTCATCCATCTCTGTATACTTGGAAAAAGTTGGCTTGATGATGAAAATGTATCGGATCTCGTGATGTATGCTGATGTCTAATTGTAAAGCTTCTAAGAATGCCTTGCCTGTGATACTTCCCTGTATTCCCGAGAATTTCGAACTATCTTTAGCCACGGTGGCTAGTCTCATTTTATAATTAGAAAGTGTCATTAACTTGTCATTTATGACCCTTAATCCAGGGAGGCCTTTCTTCTGCAGAGCTTCAATTTTGCTGAAAAATATTTGCACTCCTATGTCCATAGTCTGGACTTTTTCCTCCAGCTGTTGCATCAGTCCTCTTTTGGTCAGGACCCTCTTGACCTCGAAGATGGTCTTCGTCCTATCTTCAATTTTCAAATCCTCTAACTCTTCTCTGGTTTTTGAATTTAGGAAATTAATGATCTCAGTGGCTTCTGTGGGCATCTCTCCCAGTTCTCCTCTTATTTTCTCAATAACCTGATTACTTCTTTGCACTAGTTCATTTTGCTCAAACATGATTTTTACCATAGGCCATATTTCATTTACAGACTTGGTGATATCCATCCAAACACTTTCCTTGACCTCATCAAGTGTTTTGCCTGCCACTGTTTGTTTTTGAAGCTGTTGCAATTCCTATTTGAGCTTGTCTGATGTTTGTTTCTCCTTGGAGTAGCTGGTTTGGTAAGAAGACTTGAGTTCCTGAAGGTTCTCAACCTCCTTTTTAAGTCTGCTAATCTCTATCTCTTGTAAATTCATCTCTTCCATGGATTTTGCCAGTTCTACTGTCTTCTCCAGAGCTGTCGGTGGAGTTCCTAAGGGAATTTATGCTACAGATGCTATGCTTAGTCTTGTGAGTGGAACTACATTCAATGGAATGACTTCCATAGGCTTTGATTGTTCCTTATCTTTCACTAGCCTTTCTAGTTCTGCCTCCATTTCTTTCAACTGTGCATTCTACTCCATGATCAACTTAAGCATCTCATCCTTTCCCCCTTCTATCTCAGCTATCTCCTTTTCCTGTGCATCTTTCGTTGGTGGCAGTTACAATTGTTTCCTCAGAGATGCTATATCGACATTTTTCCTTTTTAACATCTCCTCGACTGCTTTCAGATTCAAAGGGTCATACTTGATCTTGAGGACCAATTCTTCTAATGTCTTAATTCTGTTATCCTTTGAAAAGGATGATATCTTTTCTAATTTCATTTGTGTCTGAACATTGCTCAGAGATACCTATAATTTAGCAGCCGCAATAGAAGCATTTGCCAATGTGGAGAAAACCATTTTTCCAGTTTTCTTGTGCAGATCCATCTGATTAGTAAGATGCACATCTCTAGTATGAAACTTGAATGATTCTCTTTTGTAATCAGTGATGGATTTCGGGTCTAGCACCTGTGCCTGCAGAAAAGCCATGTGCATTCTACCCTTCTCTGTATCGAATGCAGACAACAATGTGTGTTGTGTCATTGATGTCTGTTTCCAAAACTGAGCATAAGTATCGTTGGTCAGTGTCTGATTTTTCTTTTTGATCAGGTCATACTTCTTAAAAACACTCACCTTTGGTCCTACTTTGCTTGGCTAGTCAACTAGTGGAGTATCCATAAGCTTCTTGGATGAAACTGTAGACATGATCTGTTTGCTTCTTGTGATGAGAAGTGACCGATCATCTTTCATAGTTGTAGTGGATTGGATTTTCTTTTCGCCAGCCATGTCAGGTGTATGACTGGATTTTGGCCTTTTGGTGTGTAATTGGAAATCTTCAGCCTAGACTTCAGTGATAGAAGGTGAAGTATCCTTCCTGGATCTTTTCTCTTTGGGAACCTATGGTGTAGTTGTCTGTGAGATGGTGACCGAAGGGTCCTGTTGTTCTATCTTTACCAGAGTGTTCGACTCCCATTCTGTTTGATTTGTGAGTTTCTCTATCTCAGGCTTGGGTGTATGAACATATGGAATATTTTTATTTTTAACCCTCATCTCATAAATTATCCCGCATGGATCATAGTGCCATATGAAACTAACATGAAACTTCATTTCTTTCAATAGTTTGTCTGCTTCCTCCCCGACGCCTCGGCTATTGCATATGAAAGACCCTATTTTCCCTTTAATTCTAAGTTGTTGTTTCTTTTTCAGAGACACAAAATGTATGTCATCAGAGTTAATCATTTTCCTTATGAACTCCAGGGCAAATATCCTCACGGGAAGACACTTGGGTAGTTTGTATGGAGCTAACTCGCATCCATATACTCTGATCTCAGTGTGGTTTTGGTAAAGATACCAGTCTCCATTTTTTGTAAGGTCTGAGAGGCATAAAATCCTCTGAATCTCCTCATTTATTCTTGTTTCAGGTCTGCCACTTAGCATGCTCACCATTGGATGGTAGAACTGCTCAATAAACTATTTGAAACTGAACTCTGCTGAATTTTGTTTGATTAGTGAAGTCCAAACTGTTACTGCCTGCGGTCTCCCGTCCTTGTCCATTTGCTGCATCGAAAAAGAGAACCTGTCTTCTTGAAAGAAAGTGAACATGTAGGCTAGTATTGAGGAATACCGGAACATGCCTTCTGAGGTGAAATTTGAGAACTGTTCGTGAATACTATCCACCAGGAAAGTGTTGTAGTTGAACTAAGTGGTGGGTCTTTCTTCTGTGGAGAAGATGGACATAAAACCCAATATGGGTTTTGTTATCACTCCAAGAAACTCCTTAGGGTTGTCGGCTAAGGATGCTTGGTAACTTATAAAATGAATGGATTTATGCTTAAGTAATGAATGGATCAATGGGATAACTGAAATACAACAATGTATCCAAACTACTAACAATAATCAAATAAGCCAGTTCTCTCAAGGACTGATAATCAGATGAATAGCTTAAAAATGGGTGAAGAAACCAATGTTTATAAACCGGATACTAAGTGATGGGTTTAATAAACAATGAAAGCAACTAACATTCAAATTGTGAACTGAACAATGAGATGACAGTCATATGACAGTTAAGACAACTTGAATGATAGTATAGAAGAAGAGAGGAATCTGACATCAATAAAGAGAGAAAACTGTCATCTATATTATCATGAAAGTCTATTACAAAGAATGTAATTTATGTATCCAGAATCGAACCCCTAGTGCTCCAAATGTCTTTGGCTTTATAGCTTTACAAGATGAAATCTAGATCCTTTAAAGATGGATCAGATTTACTAAAAATAGTCAAATCAAAACAGATACAACAAGTGTAGGATGAGATCCTATAAAAATGGATCTAGAATGGAAAATCAAAACAAAATAGGAAAGGTCCTATTTAATGATCTCTAAAAATAGTAGATTGTTGATGAAGTGCAGTTTTAGCCTCCCAAGGCTGTTTGATTTGGTCCTCCAAAGATAAAATTTGAATCGGGTGATGTGTCATTTGATCCCTATCATTTTTCCCTTGAAAATGACCAAATCTAGTCAAAAAATTCCCTTTTGACTTTCATCTCCAAGAATGGCCTTCAGATTTTGATTTGATAATTCATAACCAACTTATTAAAGAAGATTTCAAACCATTCAAACCCAAAAAATCTCGATCTGGGCAAAAATTCAGCTATTCTAGCCGTGACAGGCTTTCACCAGCTAATTTACCCGAAAATCCTCTCCTTAGCTGGTGAAAGGCGGAGCTTTCACCAGCTAACTAGTTATAATTCTGCCTTCTGCACTGGTGAAAGCGCAAATGTTTTTTCAAAATCAAATTTCTCAGTCATGGAGAGTCCATTTTGCATGCTTAAATAGTCGATCGACATCTACAAATCCTAAGATTTCCAATGGTGCTTTCAAATATGCATTTGGAGCCCAGAAAGCTAGTCAAATATTCCTTACAATATTAGGCATCATTCTTTCAAAAATGCCAGCGCATTTTTGATCGCTAACAGGTTCATCCACCCATTTGTTGGAAAAATAACCAAGCAGAGCACAGAGCGACGAAATGACTTGGTTTCCCTTCTCTGAGCATAGGGAGGAAGGGTACAGGGGATTTGTCTTGGGGAGCTGAGTGGCTTGAGGGAGGAAAAGATAGTTTCTGGTACAACTCCATGATGACTTCGAGATTGAAAGGGGATGCGGATTCAACTCTGGGTATCTGCATCATCTGATAAATGGCCTCTGGTGTAATGAAAAATAGAGTTTCTCTTGATGAAGATACTATGGCTCTCTGGTCGGGGAGGTAATGAGCTTGGCATTTGAGGGAAAATTCAGGGAAATGGTGAACCTGGGGGAAAAGATACAGAGGAAGGTTGGACTCCCAGAGCCCAATTTCATCGGTCTGATCTAAAAAAATCTCTTTGAGCCATGACTGCAAATCCGTGAAGTCAAATTTTCACCTAGTGTCTGCGATTAAATGATCTTTATCGACCAAATGGATCCTGTCGAGATCAACATGAGGTAGGAGGAAAGGATTTTCCTCGGCTTCTGCTTTCTTGGATTTTGGCGCCATCACTATGAAAATACCTGCAAGTCAAATAAAACATTAGTGGGGATGACTGTGGTTTGGACGGCTGACTGAAATGGAGAGGAGACAGGGAAAAATTCTCTGGTGCGAAGACAAAGTAAGCGATGGGGGAATGAAGGGAAAATAGTAGTTTTGAGCAAATGGATATCCGTTGGGCGAGGGGGACAGATTAGTAGGTTAACGGATAATTTAGCCTATAGTAAATGGCCAATGGGTCATTTGGAGTGTGAGATGGAAGGTAACGATGAATGATGAATATGACCAGGTGACGTGGAGGGTGTTAATTGGGAAATGACCATGATGAAGGGACTTGTAATGTGTGAACAAGGAGAATGGAATGACAGAGTTATGAGATGTGATCTTTAGGGGAAAAAGTGGAAAATGATGTCATGGGGTGATGGGGGGTATGTCAGAAAATGGTAAGTGTTAAGTAGTGGGAGTCTCGAGCAATGGATTCCTGCCACATAGAGAAAAGGGCTCGCTAGACAACCACTTAATTCTGGACTGCCCCCCTTGTTGGAAAATATTTAACAGACAGTGCATGATTGTATACTTGTCATTGATGGAAAGTACAATAGTGAATATGACATGTGTACAGAAAGTATGTAATAGATGGGCATTATGAGAAGACGATGTAGAGAAGATTTGAATAAGCTCAGAAGAGATAGTGCAGAGGATTGTTGGAAAATCATCAATGGCAAGATCAAAATAAGCGGAACAAAGTAAGATTGGGAGGAGAAGCAACATTTCTGATTGTTGGACTCCATTTACAATTCCCGGTGATCATCAGATCAAGTGTTGATCAGGACTGTTGATCCCACACCATTTCAGAGTTTCGCGACTCGCGACTTGGAGAGGCAAGAAATATGACCATTGAAATCGTGATATGAGAAATCGCGACTTAGTCGCAACCGTCAGATCAAGGTGTGATGTGGACTATCGACTCCATTTCGGAGTTTTGCAACTCATGACTTGGAGAGGCAAGAAATATGACCATTGAAATCGTGATATGCGAAATTGTGACTTAATCGTAGCCGTCAGATCAAGGTGTGATCTGGACCGTCAACTCCATTTCGGAGTTTCGCGACTCATGACTTGGAGAGGCAAGACATATGACCAATGAAATCGTGATATGGGAAATCGTGATTTAATCGCAGTCGTCAGATCAAGGTGTGATCTAGACCATTGACTCCATTTTGGAGTTTTTCCTATCGCAACATGGAGTGACAAGGACCTCCATCGAAGGAATCGCGAGATGCGAATTCACGATGAGATCTGGAC
>ML814348.1:54432-81756 GCA_009831015.1 Picea engelmannii | reverse complement strand
ATGTCATAAAAACTTTAAAGTTTATCAGATGGATGTTAAGTCAACATTTCTTAATGGAGATCTAGAGGAAGAAGTATATATGGAGCAACCTGAAGAATTCTCATTGACAGATAATCCTAATTATGTTTGTAAGCTGAAGAAGGCCTTATATGGACTAAAACAAGCACCACGAGCTTGGTATTATAGACTAGAAAAATTCTTATAAGAAAAAGGGTTCAAGAAAGGTATTGTTGACAGTAACCTTTACATTAAGTCTGAAGGTGATAATTTACTAGTTGTTTTGGTTTATGTAGATGATATTATTTTTGGCTGTATTAATGAATCATCTGTCCAGTGGTTTGCTAACTCTATGCAAACAGAATTTGAAATGTCCATGGTAGGAGAACTGACATATTTTCTTGGCTTACAAGTAAAACAAAGTTCTGTAGGAATATTTATTTCTCAAGAAAAATATTTGAAAGAGATGTTGAAGAAATTTCAGATGGAGGATTCCTCTCCAGTTAGCACACCTATGGTGGTTGGTTGCAAGCTGAGTAAAGATGATATCTCACCTGATGTTGATCAAAGGAAATATCCCTCTATGATAGGCAGTCTACTGTACATCACAACATCCCGTCCTGATATAATGCAAGTTATTGGAATGGTAGGTCGTTATCAGTCTGCTCCTAAATAAAGTCATTTGGTAGCTGTCAAAAGGATATTTAAATATTTGAAGGGAATAATGACTTATGGTCTATGGTATCCTAGAAATCAGAATTTCCAATTAACTGCTTATTCAGATGTAGATTGGGCAAACTGTGTTGATGAGAGAAAAAACACCAGTGGAGGAGCATTCTTTCTGGGTGACTCATTAGTTGCATGGCTTAGTAAAAAGCAAGGATCCATTTCATTATCAACTACAGAGGCAGAATACATTGTTGTTTCTACTTGCTACACACAAATTTTATGGATGATACAAACTCTTGCAGATTTGAAGGTAACTTACATTGATCCCATTCCAATTCACTGTGATAACACCAGTTCCATTAGTGTCTCCAAGAATCCTGTACTTCATTCCAAGACTAAGAATATTCCAATAAAGTACCATTTTCTCAGAGAACAAGTTACAAACATAATTGTTCAACTGAATTATATACCTTCTACAGAACAGATTGCAGATATATTTACAAAACCATTAGCAAAAACCCCTTTTGGATATCTTTGTCAAAAGTTGGGGGTTATAATTTCTTGTGTCTAATCTGTCACCTGGTCAGGGGGAGTACTTATTGAATATCTGGTGTATTTCCAAGATGCTCATAGTTGACAGGGGAAGTATGTTTTGCAACAGCTCAGGGGGAGCATGTTTCTTCTTTGACATTGATGTCAAAGGGGGAGAAAATAGTCCGGGAGGAGAGTTCGAATGCATGTGGGTGCTTGTGTTTCCATCAATGCCAAAGGGGGAGAATGTTGGCAAATATTTAATAGACAATGCATGCTTGTATACTTGTCATTGATGGAAAGTACAACAATGAAGATGACATGTGTACAGAAAGTACGTAATAGATGGGCATTATGAGAAGACACTGTAGAGAATATTCAAATAAGCTCAGAAGAGATAGTGCAAAGGATTGTTGGTAGATCATCGATGGCAAGATCAGAATAAGCGGAACAAAGTAAGCTCAGGAGGAGTAGCAGCATTTATGATCATTGGATTCCATTTACAATTCCCGATGACCGTGAGATCAAGTGTTGATTGGGACTGTTGATCCCACACCATTTCGGAGTTTCGCGACTTGCGACTTGGAGAGGCAAGAAACATGACCATTGAAATCACAATATGTGAAATCATGACTTAATCACAACCATCAGATCAAGGTGTGATCTAGACCATCGACTCCATTTTGGAGTTTTGCGACTCACGACTTGGAGAGGCAAGAAATATGACCATTGAAATCGTGATATGCGAAATTGCGACTTAATCGTAGCCGTCAAATCAAGGTGTGATCTGGACCGTCGAATCCATTTCAGAGTTTCGTGACTCGCGACTTGGAGAGGCAAGAAATATGACCATTGAAATTGCGATATGCGAAATCGCGATTTAATCGCAGCCGTCAAATCAAGGTGTGATCTGGACCATCGACTCCATTTCGGAGTTTCGCCTATCGCAACTTGGAGTGACAAGGATCTCCATCGAAGGAATCATGAGATGTGAATTCACGATGATATTTGGACCATAGACTCATCGAAATCGTGGACCGTTGATATAAGCTTCATTTCGGAGTTTCGCCTATCACAACTTGGAGTGACAAGGACCTCCATCGAAGGAATCACGAGATGCGAATTCACGATGAGATCTGGACCGTAGACTCATCAAAATCATGAACCGTTGATCTAAGCTTCATTTCAGAGTTTCACCTATCACAACTTGGAGTGACAAGGACCTCCATCGAAGGAATCATGAGATGCGAATTCACGATGAGATATAGACTGTAAATTCATCGAGATCGTGGACCATTGATCTCAGCTCCATCTCGGGGTTTTGGGGATCGCGACTTGGAGAGTCGAGATGCCTCATCTCCAGATTCATGAAATGCGAAATCGCGAAAGCACTTTATGCATAAGTGATTGGTCATAACCATGGTCATATAAAGGAAGGAGCCAACGCAAAAAAAACTCCGTTTCGGAGTTTCGGAACTCGTGACATGGAGACTCAAGATGTCTCATCGCAGAATCTCTGAATTGCAAAAGTGCGAAATGGGTAAATAAAAAAAGAACCCATCAGAGTAAATCCAACGATGCAGGTGATTCTGAGCATAATCGAAGGGCTACTATTGCACGTTACAATGTAACTGCCAGAAACCATTGATGGTTTCTACCAGAGGAATCGAAGACACTTCGGGGTGATTGACAGAGGAGATGAAGAGTCTCTGGGAATCTTCAAGAGGGATGAAGATGCTCATGGAGGCGATTGACAACTGGATGATCATTGAAGCTTTTAACTGGAACATAGAAGGTGAGATGAACTGTCACAGAGAAGACGAAGAGTCTCAATGGACAGAGAAGCTAAAGAGTCACGATGACGATCAGATAGAGCACTCGAGTTGTGGAGGATATCAGAGTGGTGTGAGTATGCAGAGGTATTGCGCGCATTGCATGTACAAGGTGCATAAAAAGATGTAAATACACAGCACAAAGAGGATATTGGGTTACTGTTGTTGCTGGGATTGTTGTGGATGTTGTTGAAGGTGATGCATGCATGAAGAAGGATCAAAATGCAGCAGCCAAAAAGAATAGAAGAAGAAATGTGCAGCGAATGGACATGGCGCATAGAGCTTAAAAGTATAAGAACATAATGGGCAACGGATGCATGCTGGAAGACAGCGAGGAGGTCTGACTAGCAAAATATTGCAGAACAGTGATGAGACTGGTAAGCTATTATTGAACACTATATCACTGTAATAGGTTTCAGTATTTCATATTCATAATCCAGGGAGGTTGGGAGGTGCTAGGGAGGACTGGTGTCCTTAGAGGTTCAAGTGGGGGCTTGAACACAGGAAGTTGGTGCTTCCTTCTAGTTGGTTCTAGAGAAACCAGGGAGTTGGTGCTAGATAAACCAGGGAGTTGGTGCTTCCTTCTAGTGGGTGCTAGATAAAACCAGAGAGTTGGTGCTCTCAGCAAGTTGCAGCTTGCAAAATAGAGGTTTTAGCCTCAAAATGAGTTGGTGCTCAAATGTATGATAATGTAAAGAATGTAAATAATACTTATCATATAAAGAAGAAGAGGTTCCTACCCTATATGGGTTTTCTTGGGAAATATTTGTCTCTGTGTCTCATATATGTGACTGATGTTGAATGTGCCATTGTTCATTTCCCTGCACTATTGTGATCATCATTGAGTGACTTGTAAATATTTTAAAAGAAGCATAATTGTTTAAGCACGGTGACAACCGATTCACCCCCATCTTAGTTGTACAACACCCCCATCGTTAAAAGAAGAATGGTCAGGGGGTCTGAAAAATACCATCAGCCATCCATTGGTGTGCCTGCCGCTAGATCGTAGATCTAAGTGTAATGTTTAACCAACATTCCAGACCCCCCCCCCCCACCATTAAAAGAAGAACGGTCGGGGGGTCCAGAATTCAATCTCAAACGTGGATCTAGGCACCGACGCCTCAGCCTTTCATATGCGCGCCTTTGTTATACATGATTCCAGACCCCCCCTTACCGTTAAAGGTAGAATGGTCGGGGGGGTTCAGAAAAACTTATCAACCGTAGATCTAAGAGCCAACACCTCAGTCGTTCATCTGTGTGTTGTCTTTAATCTGTGAGTGCAAACTCATATTTTCTCTGAAAACTTAGGATAAGCGCTTTAAGTGGGTTTGTCCAAGCTTTCCCTGTTTTTATCACCATGGGGTTAGACATTCAACTTTCAAACATCAAAGATAGTGTTCAACATCAATCATCATGCCTGTTTTATTGAGATAAAGCAAACTACCCTATTCTCTAACCTAATTACCTATGACATTTATCCCAGATTAAACTATTGGACTAAGAAATTACTCTATCCTGGGGTTATTTGACCAAGATTAGGCAGTTTGGTCAAATTTATTCACTAGCTAACCTAATTTGCTTGGTTAAGATTAAACAGTTTAGCCAATCTCATTCACTACTCCTATCGACATCAATTTAAAAGGACTTGGCCATGCTTAAAATGTATGGACCAAGTCATTTTTATTGCATGGGGCTCTATTTAAATTTCTTTTATGCCCTCTTTTATTCTTTTTCTTTCCTTCTTTCTTTTTTCTTTTTTTTTTTATTTCTTCTCTTTTTCTTTTTCTCAATTTATTTACAGAATGGATAATCATTTGAAAAACAAAACACTAAAGTAATAACATTTCAGTCACCAGTTGATCCTATAAATTATAGGGTTATAACACCAGGGGCCAGACGACAAGATAAGGAAAATGTGTTCATCCAAAAAAGAATCAACATGAATAACATCCTCATCCAATCGTGGTAAGTAAGATATTAACTCTACAAAGACTAGTGATTTCTTGGATTTCACAGAAGCGAAATTGAGATCGAATTCTTGCAAAATGACAATCCATTTATTGTATTTTCCCCATATGATACACTTGGTAAGGATGTGTTGAAATGGATTGACATCGAAAACCACAATAGTTTTGCAAAGAAATATATAATGGCGTAATCATTGGACTGGGTGGATAGTAGCCAAAGCTATCTTTTCAACGTGATAATATTTGAGCTCAGGACCGACTAAGTTTCGACTAAGATAGTAGATGATGTGTTCGCAGAGCTCATCATCCTCCTGAACCAAAACCATACCAATCGTCTCTTCGGAAGTAGTGACATAAAGCAAGTAATATCTACTGTAGTCTAGAGACTTCAGCAGAGGCATCAATACCAAGGATTTATTGAAAGCATCGAAGGATTCTCGGGTTTTCTCATCCCAGATAAAAGGGGTGTCCTTCTTCAAAAGACACATGAAACCCTTAGTAATATTGGCATAGTTTACTATAAACCAATGTAAAAAATTAGCTATCCCCTGTAAACCTTGAAGTTGTCGAATAGTGCACGGGGGAGTGTTGGCAGCAATAATATAATTTCTATTGTTTGTAAGCTGCCTACCTAGGGTCTTTAAATTTTCATTACTTGTCATGAGCATTCTCACTAAACGACACTTGTCACTTGTCTCTTTTTACATATCTTCTTTTCGATTTTTGTTTTCATGACTGTAAGCATGAAAACTCGCGGCTGTAATTGACATTTTGTTTTGATTTGTAATTAAAGAAGAACTACTCATGTGGTTTATTATAGAATTGTCATATTTTTGCTATGAACATGATTGTTCTCCTTTCTTATAACCCCTTGGTTATAAACATGCCTTGGTTGCATAAGTGAAAGACCTCCATTCATTAATATTCGATTGATATTGATAGAGTTTTGATTCATGAAACTTTGAATTATTCAATTGTTATTCGATGCACTTACCTTTGTGATTAATCTATGAACACGCGTACTATGGTTTTCAAGGTACTATGATCCTAATACGTACCCAATGCCAAGGTGGCATACGAAGTACAGCGTGCCATTACTCTTCTGTATGGTCTCGGGCTTTACGATTTTGTTCCCACGCGTGGTGATTAACACCTCTGCCTACCATTTGAACTATCATAGCATTGTTTTGTTGAGGCTCGGGGCTATGGCTCTGTGGATTTTTATCAAACCCTACCTGTGAGTTCTATGTTGATTCCCTTCTGTTCTCCATGGATCCAGTGGTAAGGATTGAGCCCAATAGCATCCAAACCTTGCTATCATATTATAACGCCAGGGACGATTTAGAAAGGAACGGTTGGCATTCGTTCATCGAAAAGTTTAATGGTTTCAATATTAGACTTGCCCAAGAGTTCGCATTGACCTTCGATGGTTGCAGAGAAAATATAGGTGACGTGAAGTTAGAAGTAACGAAATATTTTTTAAGCCAAGCCACGGGTTTACCAGCTGTCGAGAAAAAATGGTTCAAGAATGCAAAAGTTGAAGAGGTCCCCTGGACTTTGATGTTCACCTCACGAAAAATCACTAGTTACGATCGAGGTATGCCAGTCTCATCCTTAAAACCTAGGTGGCATGATCTACTTTCTATTGTGAAACAATTCATTACGTGTGAAGGAAGATTTGGATTAGTTTTCCTGTATCATCTGTGCTTGCTTATGAGTTTCATTGACTTCCCATTGAATATGCCCTACTTATTGCTTAGAAGTCTGTACAAGATGGGAAAACGGTTTAAGAAGTAGAGGTATGATTCGAGTTTATTCCATCATGGTTTAATTAAAATTATCCTTGTGCATTAGTTGCAATTAGAAAACGATTGTTGGGATGCATTTATTTCACGAAATGGATTTGGTAACAGTGAGTTGGGACAGGTTGATAAGTCGGTTATGATAGAAAACCTTGTGAAACCTACCGCCTCTCCTCCACCGCTCCTACCCTGTGATCTTGCCCTTAATAATGAAACCTCGACCTACCCTGATGTTAGTCAACCGGACAATCAACCAGGTTCGCACACAAAGAGTTGCACTAAAACTGTTAAAAAACCCATAGGGAAGAAGCATAAGGGCAACGTCGATGTTAATTTCAAGAATAAAAGAGTTGGTCGTTTGATTTCACGACGTGTTCAAAATAAATTAAAACCCTATGCAGACAAAAGAAACACAATTGAAGTAAGTGAAGACTCAGATTCAGAAATTGAGAGGGTTTTGGCTGAAGAAGACCCTGTGTCATACGGGCTCTATCCTGACACACCCTATGACTATGTAAACAACTTGCCTCCATGTCTAAAAGGTAACCCAGAATTCTCGGGCATTCAAATTTGTGATAAACATACCTTTCGCGTGGACGATTATCCAACCCTTAATGTTGTCAGTGCCAATGCACAATCCCTATAGCCACAGTGTGATGAATGTCGATCCTGGATCGACAAGTATTATACGGATGTGCCTTTGCTACAGTCCCGGCTTAAATATTTAAAACACCAAGTGGATTTGTTGAAAAACGAGAACAGTAGACTCCAATCCATAACTCAAGCAAAGGAGAAACGCCCAAAAACTACAGGATCTGTCATTTTTAAGAATGTAGAGGCAACAACAGCAATCGTAAACTCCAAGATTGCTTGATACGTTTTAATCCCATGATTTGAGGTATGATCTTTTTTGAAGTCTAGCATGATTTTGTCACTCTCAATTTAGGATATATGATTTGATTGAATAGATTATCTCTATTATAAAGATTAGTTTGTTCTGTTTATTGAATAAAATATGATTGTAGTTTCTATTATAACTAGCTACAGAATCGTAAGATTCTGTAGCCAGTTAGAAAAATTTGAATTGCTTGATTTGACAATTGAAAACATATCTAAAATTTCCCCATTTTCATTTGTTTTCAGGAACCCATGATTTCCAAGGAGATATGAGGCACTATTGAGATCTCTCATCCATATCATCTTTGTGTTTTTAGTAAATAGATTAGGCTGTTGGTATTTTTATTCAGTAAAATCAGGGTGGTTGCATCCCCCATATTTTTGGAACAGATTTGATATTATCAACAGGAGACATTTTTGTTTCTTAGAACCTATACAAGAATTTTATTTTGTAAACATGGCATCATCTCAGCCTGGGGCAAGACTATGGATTTTTCATTTACAAACTTGAATGAAATATAATACTTGTCACAGCTTTAGCTTTTCCGTATTGTGGTTTTATTCAAGTCATGTTTATTTCAATTTGTAAATAGATTATGATTGCTTTCGCTGTCGTGGTTTACTACAAGTTGTTATGATAAAAGTTTATATATTATCCATGTTTCATGTTCCAGATTTAACACACAGTAATCATTTTGTTCAAACTTGAATTAAGAGATTTATCTTTATCTTTGATTGAACGTTTATACACAAGTTCTCACAGGAGGATTTATCTTAATGTGGCTGCTTGTAAAATTATGAGATTGTTGTGATCGTATATTTTATGTGTTTTGTCATTCGAACTTCATCATAGCTGCTTCACATTTATGAGAAGCAATTTCAGGATCTGCTGCAGGTTTACCTTGTCAGATAAGGTGACTGGATGCTACACATCAAACATATATTGAATGCGATAATAGGTCAAATTGTTATTTAATTTCATTAGTATAATAAATATAGAAGTTCCCTGTAGTTAAAACATTTTTTTACCATCTGTTATTTCTTTTGTTTAATTAGATAGTTTGATATTCGATTTTTATTTTTATTTTTTTTATAAACATTATAAGAAAACAAATCAAAAAGATTAAATAATAGCTTTACTGTTGTTTAAAAAAAAAAAATTCAATTTACATTCGATTTTCACGGATTTAGATTAAAATTTGTATTTTGTACATATTAGATATATATTAGAAATATAATTATTGGTATATATTGTACATATGATAAGTAGATTTATTTTATAAGTATTAGTTAGTTAAACTATAAATATATATTAGACGTATATATAGTTTTCAACAATTGTTATTTATTAAGTTATTGCATTTCCTTTAGTTTTGTTTTTCTCTTTCTTTAGGACTTAGATCGGCCAACGGAGCCGCTAAACCCATCGGAGTGGATTAATCCAAATGGTTTGGGTTAATTAGACAACTCCAAACCGGATTCACTTCTCTAGTTGACGAGCGATCAATTTCGCCCGTCAACAAATGGCACTAGAAGGAGGGTCGATTGACAAGCTGGCCTTGTAAGAGCCTTTATTTTAAATGTATTCAATTTCCCCATGGCTCCCCAAATCACTGTGTTGGAACATGCTTTCAACTTCTCATTACCCGACGTTCCGAACGAGACAGTCTCTCGCTTGTCCAAACTCACCTTTGATGGTGGAGGCAATACATCTGCTAAAGATCACCTTAACAAGTTTTGGTGCAAATGCATCAAACATGACATCTCAGATTTAAGAGTTTTATGCAAACTATTCGCTTCTACTTTTAGAGGTCGGATTAAACATTGGTTTGAATCCTTACCAGCATATCACATTTTTTATTGGTTTCAATTTGTAGATGATTTTCTAGATGCTTTTGAAATTTATGATTTCGATCAATTATGTGAAGAATTTCATACTTCGCTAATCAACAACGATTCATCTTCGGAAGACTTTTTGACAAGAGTCTATCATATCCTCTGTAAATTTAATCTCGATGACATGTCATTTGCATTAAATCTCTTCTATGATGCTTGCATCCCTTCCATCCAGTCATATGCAATCACGAATGAAGAACCGATTGCAAATCCTATCACTCAAATGCAAGAACAATTTTCTTCGCAAGATGAGAAGAATCCTTCCGACAATGTTGAACAAGATAGGGAGGTAGAATCTATTGACCAGGTTCTTAATGACAACCAAATTAGTTTTTCCTCTGAATCATTGTATTTTCAGTCTTTGACCAGTATGGAAGAAGATTCGTTTCTGGCTCAAGGTGATTATCCTCATTCTTGTAACTCATGCTCTAATCAATATTTAAAATCAGTCATTGAAGAACACTTAAGCGACGAAAATCATCTTGAACATTCTAATACTCCTATGAAACTGATTAGAGAAGAAGATACGCAACTAGAAGAAGAAACTTTAAATCTTTGTCCTCAAAATGTACTTTATCCACAGGAAAGACTAGACGCTTGTCACATAAATTTTGAATTATCTATCACACAGAAGGCAAATCCAGATGATCATATTATGTTGAGGAATTCGTCACCAAAACAGAGTAAGAGTTTAAAGAAAGTAAAGAGAAATGTCTTGATAATACCATTGTTAATTATCATAGTTCAAGAGATTCTTTTCATGCGCTTATTTCTGATTCCTTTTATTTTTTATATCCTGATCTCTTCCTAGACTCTGTTGGACTTGACATCTTACCTACAAAATCCTACTCTTTTCCGCCACAATCATATCCTTTCAATATGCTAAATTTAGGTGAAATCAATTCCAAACCTAACATTGATAAAGTTGGATTTGATGTTTGTTCATTTTCATCACTCATATGGGAAAATGATGTGTTGCGAGATGACTTTACACAATTTATTGTTGAAAAAGACAATGCACTATATCTTATGGAGATCAAACATTCTACGTTGCATATTCACTCTTTGATCAGCTCGAATTGTAATGTTTATACTTCACATTTTGAAATGATCAATCTCATCAAAGGAAACATTCAAACCAATGATCTGACTGACGTCACAAATCCTCTTATGATGATTTTCCCATATTTTTTTCATCAAAGTCGTGGTTTGAATCTTCATTTTTGTGATAGGATCTTAGGATGGCTTGAATATTCATATATAACAAATTTTCATAATAAAGATAAAGTTATGCTTGCTTTCTTTTTACCTAAGTATCTTGGAAGTAGGCGTGACATATTTCTTTTAGATCCTCCATGTGAAGAAGTTAATGAACACTTAGAAAATTGTCAGGAGAAAGGGGTATTTCAGCCTTGGCTGATGGTTATTTCATTTCCTCGTAATCTTGACAATTTTTTTAAACTTACTAACACTCGCCCATGGCATTATGACCCTTATCATGACAAGATTTCACAATGGCTGGAGGATTCATACAACAAGAATATTCAAGGGAATGGTAAGATCATGCTTACTTTGTTTTTAGATGATGATTATGAAGGTAAGTGTGATATGTTTCTATCATTTTTTGATATATTACCATTCTTATTAGTAATGTTTGATTTTGTTTCCATTGCAGGATTGGAGTTACTCTGATGGCTACATTGGAAGCATGAATTCATGTAGTATTATGATTTGCTTAGTAGTTAGTGTTACACGTCAAAATTGCTCAACTGGATAAGTGTCGTATGTTCCTCTCAATTGTCGTAAGTGTCACATCTTCCTTACAACTTTTGAAAGTGTCGCAAGTTGTTCATAAGTGTTGCAAACGCTATTCAAGCATACTGCCTTAATGACGATACTAAGGAGGCACTTAAAACATCTCATATACTTGGTTTGAAGAAGGAGAATTGGTTAACTGAAGTCAAGGGACTCTTGACACCTGAAAAGAGCTCTGAAACAAAGGTTTTGAGGGGGAGCGCTCCTCTATATCAGCCTTAGGAGCGCTGGCGCCCCAATACAAGGCTTCAGGGAGCGTTATAACGCTCTCTTGCCTTTCTGAAGGAGTGTTGCTCACTTTTGGAGCGCTGGCGCTTCCCTTAAGCTGCTCAGGGAGCGCTACAATGCTCTGATGCCCCTTTTGCAGGAGCGCTGCCTAATTTGAGGCAGTAGTTGGGCCGTTGAGGAGAATAAGGGGAGGATCTTTCAAGATTACAAGGCAGTTGCATTCGAATTCTTGGTTTCATCATGAGATCCTTGATCTAAGGAGAAGGTTCCCCAACTTGTTCTAAAGATAACTCAAGAGGTTAAGCTCCCCTCAACCTATATAAGCAAGCTCTATGATGGTGGAAAGAGGAGGAAGAATTGCTAGCATGAAACCTATGATCTCATAGGAAACACACAGTCAGCTAAAGGAGAGTGATCAGTGAAGCTGCTATTATCCAGGTTGTGGATCTTTCGAGCAAGGGTTAGACGAAGAGGACTTGACGAAGCTGTCGCATTTTCATCTACGATTGTAAGTACTGTTGTCGTTATTCTCATCAATATGACACACTTGTCCTGTTTCTTTCTAGTTTGTGTCTGATGTCACATGAACTTATCATTGATAGATAGATCTATTTACAAGCTAATATCAATAGAGTAGGAAGTGGTCATATCTCGTTTGTCCACAGGATTCAGCAAGGAGCAAAGGATCGAAGCACAACTCAGAGCGTGCAGGGACAAACGTCGATAAAGAGGTACTTCTGTTATCCTTCCTTCTCGTGTGTTAATTTGGATAGATTTGAAAGGAAGTCAGTGTCCACATTAAGCATTTTCTGTCTTAGAGTTAAGGTCAAGCTCTTAGAGGTGATCTACCTGTCCACAGGGAGATTTTCCTACAACAGAAACTGGCGACTCCACTCGGGAGATAGCCTCAAATCGAGACTTCTTGTTTTGATTTCTCCTCATTGACCTTGTTCTACCCCTTGATTGTTTTAGACCTGGTTCACTCCTCTTTTGATTGGTTTCATGAGCATATTGGCTCCCTACCCCATCATACTCAGCATAGTTGTCGAAATTGATTTGCAATTTTTTGAATTTTTTGACATTTCTGGGAGTTTTTGAACCTAGCGCCCCTGTCTCAGTGCTAACAGAGCGCCAGCACTCCCTAATATATTTTCACAGAGCGTTATACTGCTCCTTTCCTATGGCAATAGAGCGCTAGCCCTCCTTTGGCCAATAAACCTTCCAGAATTTCTTTTTCTGGGTTTTTCCTCTGTATCTCTCCTACCGAGTAACCTTGTGAGTCAATGCTTCTTCTCTTCCAGCCTTGACATTTGTTTTTTTTTTTGAAGAACGAATATCTTACTATTTGGATTTAGTAGCCTTCTTCACTATTGTTATTGAGTTTTTCTACTGATTGAAGTCCGAAACCCATGCATTGTCTTTCTCTCTGTTCAACTGAGTAAAAACCCTGGTGAAGGTCATCAAAGGCCTACAGATCTCTTCATCTTGATTTTAGTCAAGGTCATTCTTCTTCAACTTTTTCTTTTGGGTGTGAAGTTTGTTTTCTCTTTGATTGTTTCTTTTCTTTCGCTTTTCGTTTTGATTGCAACAAAGGGTGTATTGTTTGTATGAATTTTGCTTGTACTAGTTTGATTTTCATTCATACGAGAAGATAATTAGCAGGACAAACATTGTGTTGAATTATCCATATACAGACAATGAAAAAGCATCTTCATGATTGATTGTGCATGTTAGAAGGTATCTCAAATGTTTAATCATTACATCAAGATTTGATTGAGAAAAAGAATTGTTTGAGGACACTCCTTATTCGTGCTTGTTAGTGAAAAGAACTCTCTCTCTCCCTTAGATAGATGTTCATCAAAAAGAAATGAATGCTTATCATATCTGATGCATTTTTGGGACTGATTCATAATTCCATTCGTTTCACTTCCATGCACCCCTTTTGCATAAAGAACAGCCACAAAATCAACGCTAATTAAAATTTATCTAGAACTTTTTCTTTTCTAGGATCCTCCACCAACAGTAGATTAGGCTTAGTACTTTGGATCAGGGCTGTGAGCATAACTCTCCAAAGTTTCCAAAACAAACAATAGCATCCTGAGTTAGGGAGAGTCAAATCCAATCATCGTATAAGTTTTCCTGGGATCCCCCTCTAACACAGGGGTTACGCATGAGGTCGCATTCGGGTGAGCTACGGGGACTAACCCTCTGTGGTTTAACTGATTGTGGTGGTCAGATCGTATTATGGGGGTCACTTCAAGGTAAATCCACAATTACTGCGTGGAAGCCTTTTAGTTGATTTCGGGCTCGATACCCTGCCCGTACGTTTTGGTCGGACTGTCGACTGTTCCCGCCCAGGGGCTGACTGTGAATTGGTAACCTTAGTGTCCATAATATTTAGGGCCTTACACAAGGTGACGGTGATGGGAAGTCTCACTGTACCTAGAGTAGACATTGGTCAAACTCACTCGGGCTCCTTGGAGGGTAAATCCACAATTACTGCGTGGAAGCTTGCACCAAGGTGTAAGTCTGCTAAGCAGGTTTCCATTGTAACTGTTCCACCCTATCCCCACCCCTTCTAGACTCGATCATGCGAAGTTGGATTTCATCACCAACTAGCACGGTCATCAAAAGAAGGTCCCGTTTGCTTGGTTGTGATTCTTAGATTTTTATTAGCGTGTGTTGTTTCTTTTCGGTAGTTGGCCATAGATCTTTTTCCCCGACTCTTTTTAGCCAACATCGACCCTCCATGCCGTTCGCGGAGGCTACAGGGACTTCCTCCAGAAAATATGGAAGGAAACACCCCTTTACCCCCTCATTCTACGGAGGAATCTCCTCAGCAAAGCGAGGTTCAAAACACTATAACTTCCCACTCCTTTGGAGAATTTTCGAGTTGTCTCAGAGTCTCTGGAAGATTACCACATTCCAAAGGGATATGAACGACGTATCCTCCACCTGAATTCTGCTGGAGAATTTGTTGTCATCAATCCTTCTGACATTCCGGCCGGATCTCATCAAAACCCTTTACTCGATGACCCTTTTTGGACCGCAGACATTGTTCGGAGTCCACCACGCCTGGTGCGAGATCTTTATGGAATTGGAGAAGGTGCCGACGTACCTTTTTCCTACACTGTACCTCCAAATCACTTTGCCGGTACCACCACTTTTATAGCCACACCACCCATTGGTCCGAACATACCGTCCATGGGCCCAAGGTCTACTATTCCCCTCCAGACGACCCATTCTACAATGGTCCCGCACATTCCGACTATCCCCGCTGGTAACGCGGTGGTTACTCAAGCTGCGATTGACACACCTGTAACACCAAGTGTTTGCACCCTCTTCGTCACCTTGGTGAACAAATAAGAGGTGCTTACATGCCCAGTTGGGTCTTGCTGAGCATGACAACTGTATAGGAAAGAGTTAGAGAAAGAAAAACAAAACTATAAACAAGAATTAAACTAATACAAACTAAAATTAAAAGCATGGAAATATAGAGATAACAAGGATAAAAATACCAATGTCACCAATGTTTTTAGGCTGATCTATTGATGAAATCAAAGCACAATGAAGAAAGGGGACTATGAGTCCCTTCTTCCTCCAAAGGAAGGCTCTTGGACACTCACAAGCTTGCTCTCCTTACAACAAGAAAAATGAAAATGGTGATGAAAGAACTCCTTTGCAAATCCACTCAATGCAGAGGTGGATTGCTCAATGAAATGGTGCTAATGTGTTATTGTCAAGGAGTGAGTCCTTAAAACAATCTAAGCAGCGTAACATTACATGAAATTCCTTGAGAAAATGATGTTTCTTCATGGATTTTTGTAGCATTGCATTGGGTGATTATGTAACTCCTTTGTAGTGTGAAAAGAGGCTCTTTAGGGCTTCATTAGGTCTTTGACCAGCCTACCATGCGGATTCAGCTCAGATTTGAGGGTCAAATCGTCTTGGGAGCTGATCCATAAGTGGTTGGGAGGCCGACCAATTCAATAAATGCATTGTTTAGTAGGTGCGCAGGTCTTTGCGCCCATAGTCGCGCATCGTGCGCGTATGCGTGCATGGTACGTTCCTATTCAGTGCATGTGCGCGCGCACCTAACGTCTGTAAAGCGCTCTTCAATTTTTGCTACTTTGTATAGTTTTTAACCTTTTTGGAATGCTATGTGATTAATTTAGTGCCATGAATGACTTCATTACTGTTTGACGATGCTGAGTTCTTGTCGCCATGTGCGGACGAAATTTCAGTGATATTAGAAGCCCCCTGATGGATGAGGTTAGGAGCATACGTATAGCCAAAATCCATCAATGTTTCTTCTACTGAGAATGTTGTTGTAAGAGAGATCAATAGTGGGACCGGTGAGAGAAATCCTTTGGAAGAGAAAGGAACTAGTAGAACCCGTCCTTCCATAAGGTGCGTAAAATATACAACTGTGTACAAACGAGGTGGGCATGCCCCATGCTCGTGTTATGTAACTCTAAAAAATGATGACTGAAGTGTTGGTGTAGACGACTGCAACACCCTCGGGGGTGGTGATAATAAAGGCAGAAGACAATGATGTAAAGGAACATACTCTGAATAATAGGTAATGGTCGCGGTAAGAAGCAGCGACGATGATGCGGGTACTGATGGCCCTACCAAGTTCAGAGGTCTTTGGCAAATGCGAAAAATAACTGCAATAGTCGCAAAGTAAGACCCACCATAACATGAGAAAGTGTTGGCGTCGAATGTTATGGGGGCCAACGACAGTAGGGAGCAATGGTGTTTCACCCTGTGCCATCCGAGATCGCTCATTAAAGAGAGAATGAGAATCAAGATACTGTCGCCCTTTCGAAAAATGGTGCTGATGTCGACAAAAGGGGGACGCGACTCCTAGAAGCAAAGGGCTTCGTGGAATCTACTAAGGTGAGGAAGTGGCAGAGGTACATGGACGAAGTCAAGACGTGGGAAGACTCTAGACTGCCCTTGGTTGGAGGATGTATAAAAAGTGGCCGCAACCATGTAACAAGGTCAAGTGTCAGGGGGACGACAAGACCGGTGATAAGTTGTGCCAGAGGCGGGACAAGGTGAACAAATTCAGAGGGTAGAGGTAAGTGACCAGTGGAGTACTCTGAAGATATGGATGATGCCGGTAAGGGTAGATGATAGGTAATGCTCCAACCAAGGGTGACATGGGTTGCGTGTGGCAAAAAAGGAAGCAAGTCGCCAACGGTGACAACAAAAGAAAATGAAATGGCTGAAATAAAGGTGTTTGTACAATAAATAATGAATAATTTTTTTGGGGGAGAAATGTACAAATATAGAAACGGGTGCCCCAGTGTGAAATGCGTGACCCAAGGAGGGAAGAATTTTCTTGGAAAACTGATGAAGGGTGGGGGCCCCATTGGTGAGTTTCTGTATGAGGTAGGTGAAATGAGGATACGTTCGCAGATGGGAAAACTGATTGTGGATGAAATGGAGGGTTCAGGATACTACGGAGGTGTAGGTAAAAAATAGAACCGTAAAGAGATAATCTGGGAGTCCATGTGGGAAAGCTAGCAAAATGAGGAGAAGGAGAATGTGGCTGATTCACGACATGTTTGAAAGACTATCGGGACTCCCATCCCTAAAGGGTAATGAAGAACATCATGAGTGTTGAAAAGTGCCAAAAGGTGCTATGAATGAGACAACTCATGTGGGTAAGAATGTTACCGGGTAACAGTACCTCAAGATGCAAATGGAGGTGTGGGTACTGCAGAGTCGGGAATGGAGATCCTAGAGGTAATCATCAGAGGGCATGACTGGAAATGCAAGTGTGATACAGTGGGAAAGACTACATGCCAATGCTGAGTATATACCTGAAGGGGTGATGCCGAGGGATGAGGAACAAGTACCTGCACATATGAGAAACAAATACCCGAAAGTGAACAATATATGAAGAGAATCAAAGATATGAGCATGTATTAGATTAATGTGACAATGTGTGTGCGTACCTAACCATGATATGAAAAAAGAGGCACCCCGGGGGCCCGGGATAAAAAGTGACCCAGGGACAGCTGTGACGTAGGTGGCGGGATGCTGATCCCGTGGCTGAAGACGGTTTGAAAAATGGACAGCTTGGGCTCCCGGAATGGTGAGTGGAAGTTTGGCAAAAGGCCTATATAAAGTTGTAGGGCCCACATTGCCACCTCATTTGTACCTGCTGCAACAGTGACTGGACGAGCAGATTTCAGAGGATATTTGGAGATTCAGGGAGGATGAGGCATTCGATCGGTGTTTTGCGAGTATCAGGTTAGTGGTCTGATCATCCTGCATAGAAATAGGTTTTCATTTTTTGGGCAGGGCTGGTACGGGGGGACATACAGGGGTAATTAGGGGATTTTTTATGGGGTGTGGTCCCACATGCATGGGTGACTCGGTGGAAGGCACGCATACATGCGCGCCTGTCCACCTAATATATGCGCATCGATGCACGGTAATGGGAAAATAAGGCGTGCCCCAGGGGCGCGCCTGTGAGTTAGACAGGCGTGCATCAGTGCACGTCTGTGGGTTGGACAGGCGCGCATCTGAGATATCAGTCCATATGTATGTGATATAGATGCTGATATGATCTTTTGTTTGTTGTTTTGTGCATGTGCAGATGTGGCACCTCGTGGGCGCGAGGTGGAGATGCAGAGAGAGCTGGCTCGTCGAGAGCCGGAGAGACGACTGCAGGGAGAGAGACATCGGCGGGAGGATGCCGCAGAGTGACCTGCTGAGCCCAAGAGGGCAGCGAGGAGGCACCAGTTTGATGACCCTGGTGCGGGGCCATCGCACGCTCCTCCGGTGGCGGCTGGAGTTGATTTTGATGACATACGCCGTCGTCTGGAGACGGTCTTACAGGACGTGCCTAAGGGCATGTGGATACGCATCCAGGATGAGGGGTTCCTGGAGCAGTGTATAGGAGTACCGCCACCATGGAGGGCTATAGTGTGACGAGCAGCTGTGCTTGCCGCGATGACTAGTGGACACCTGCCGCCGGGGCAGGAGGGTCCTGTGGGTGGTCCTCCACCACCGCCTGGGGTAGGTGGTGGTGGGCCACCACCTCCTCCTGAGGGAGGGGCAGGTGGTGGCATGATAGAGGCACCATGAGTGGTGCATGATGTACATCTTTTTGTTTATATATATAGGCTGGTGAGTCCATTTTTGTACCGAGGGACTGTGCTAGCCTGCGGACACATGTATTTTTGTATGTAAACATTCGGATGGCCTAATAGGCCCTTATATATATATGAGTATACATATTTTGAGATCCTGGTGTTGTTTACATGTGTTTTTTGTTGATGATGATGTCTATTCTATCTATATGCTGTGACAGGATTTGTGAGCTGGTTATGTATGTGTAGCTTAATGTGATATATGCCAATCTAACACCATGTTAGCTATTTCATCTGTTGTTTGATTCAATTGTCTTGGAATATGTGTAAATGTAATGGAATCAAAATGTCAAGATAACAATCTAACATGCAGGTATTTGCGAAAGAGGCACGGATCACGTACACGGTATACATTGTTGAGCTGGAGAACGACTAGTTGAGAGTCGAGGAAAACGCTAAGGTGACGAATATGATGACGCTGGGTGTCGGCCAGGAGGCCAATGATAGCGGTGTACTCGACTTGGTTGTTGGTTGCTGGCCCCAAACATATGCCGCTTGAGTGTAGCATTTCATGTGAGGGGGTGTAGAGAGCCCAAGCCGCTGAAGCGAGATTTTGTGTCCAATGGATGGCGTCGTCGGCATAACCAATGTGGTAGGCTGGTGTAGGAAGCATATGTCAATAGCACAAAGGATAGTTTAGACGATAGGGGAGGAAAAAAAATATTAAAAACACTAGAAAAAGAAATCACCTAAAGTAGTTTGACTACATTTAAGCATAAAATTTCTTGAGATACAACTCGTTGACGGGTTCTTTGAGAGAGAGGCCTTCGGGAGAGGCCAGGACATATGCGCCTTTGGTGAGGAAATGTTGGATAATGTAAGGGCCATGCCAAAGTGATTCGAATTTTCCATGGCCAAAGGTATCATGAGAGATATCATAAGCCAGGACAAGGTCACCTTCGCGAAATGATCGAAGGTTGACATGGCGATCAAAGGTAGCTTTGGATCATTTTTTAGCTGCCTCATTGTTCTGTAAGGAAGATCGACGATCTTCATCCAGCGACTCCAAGTTCAGCAAGCGCTGCTCCATTGGAGCAGTGTCAGGCAATAGCTCAATTGCGGTGCGTAAGGTGGGAATTTCGCACTCGATGGGAAGAGTTGCCTCGACCCCATGGACTAAATGAAATGACGTGAAACCTGTAGCGGTCTTTACTGCCGTTCGATAAGCCCATAGCGCAGAAAATAACATATGATGCCAATTGGTTTTATGCTTATTAACTGTGCGCTGTAACATGGTCTTGAGAACTTTGTTCACTGCCTCGACCTATCCATTTAACTGAGGATAGTATGGTGAGGCAAACTCGTGAGAGAAGCCTAACCGAGATGAGAGTTCGATGAAGATCTCATTCTTGAAGTGTTTCCCATGATCGGAAATGAGTTGGAGTGGTACACCAAAACAGGATATGATGTGATTAAAGAAGAAGCGTGATGCAGTGTCAGTAGTATTGCTGAAAGTGGGCATAGCTTTTGCCCATTTGGTGAAGTAATCAACGGCGACAACAATGTATTTGTGACCATTGCTAGAGGGGGGATTACAAGTCATAAAGTCGATGCCCCATTTAGAAAAGGGGCCGACCGTAATGATAAGGTGAAGAAGCGCGGGGGGTGCTCGGGCTTTGTTGGCATAGAGCTGACATTGCTCACAACGTTTCACGGCATGAATGCAAACATGAAACAAGGTAGGCCAAAAGTAACCGGCTCGGATAATATTTTGAGCAGTGGATATACCTAACAGATGGCCCCCGCATGCGCCGCTGTGGCAGTCGTTTAAGACTCTGTCGGCCTCGTCAATAGTCAAGCATCGACGAAGAATGGTGTCGATACCCCACCGGTATAGGATGTCACCGATGAGGAGATAGCAGGGGGGCCTGATGGCGAATACGTCGATGATCATCTCGTGAAAGGTGGTTACCGAACTTTTGAGTTTGTAGGTAGACGAGGAGGTCGCCATACCAAGGATCATCCGAAGTGATGTAAAAGAGATGTTCGTCTGGAAAGTCGGTGTTGACGGGGGCACTGGTGGTGTCAGAGGGAAGGGCCATGACAAATTCGGTGAGAACGAGGGCCTTCTTACTCTTAGGTGTTGAAAACTCGAGGTCGTACTCCTGAAGGATAACGATCCATCGAGCGAATTTTCCATTGATTTGTCGACGGCTGAGCAAGTACTGCATAGGGTTGGAATCTTCGACGACCTTTGTGGTGCGAAGCAGAATGTAATGGCACAGTTTCTGGATTGCAAGGACAACTGCCAGAGCAAGCTTCTCTTCGTGTTTATACTTCAAGGGTGGCCCTGAGAGGTTCTTACTAACGTAGTAAATGATGTGTTCACGATTGTCATCTCCGAGCTAGACGAGGACGCCAGCTATTGATACAGCTGATGCTGATACGTAGAGGATGTAGTCGCGATTATAGTCAGGTGCACTAATTAAGGGTGCATTTGAAAGCGCTGCTTTCAAATCGTCAAATGACTGTTGGGCATGGTCGTCCCAATGAAATGGGATGTCGTGATGTAGTAAGCGAAGGAAACCGTGTGCGCGTATGGTGTAATCAGGAAAAAAGCGTCTGAGAAATTTAGCTTTGCCCTGTAGACTCTGAAGTTGCTGTAAATTACAGGGAGGTGTAATTTTGGTGATAGCTTGGACTTTGAGGGGGTCCATGGTAATACCACTTTGGGAAACGATAAACTCGAGGAGGCGCCCTGCGGTGACACAGAACACACACTTGAGAGGATTCAAGCGGATGTTGTACTGTCGACACCGTTGAAAGATGATTCGTAAATCATCGAGATGCTGGGTGCATTTCTTGGATCGAGCTGTGAGGTCGTCCAAGTAGGCGAGGATGATTTTAGCCATATCGTGGAAGATGTATGTCATTGCCCGCTGGAACGTTGCGCCAACATTTTTTAAGCTGAAAGGCATGACACGATATGCAAAGGTACCCCACGGGGTAATGAATGCGGTTTTATACTGATCGACTGGGTGGATTTGGATTTGGTTATAGCCAGAGAATCCGTCCATAAAGGAGAGAGCCTCGTGGCCAGCGTAGTCGTTGATAATTTGATCGATGAATGGCGTTGGAAATTTGTCTTTGGGACATGCGTTATTGAGATCACGAAAGTCTGTGCACGTGGATAGTGCCCTGGTTTTTGTCGATGGGTACAGGGTTGGAAACCCATGAAGTATAAGCGATGGGGTAAATAAACCTGGCAGCGCGTAATTTGTCAATTTCAGCTTTGATAGCCGCAGCTTTGGCGGGGTGTAGCGGTCGTTGTTTCTGGCAGATTGGTGTGATGTCGGGCTAGGTGTCGATGCGATGTTCGACAATAGATGGGTCGAGGCCAGGAATTTCCATGTATGACCAGGCGAAAATATCCCTGTATTCCTGGAAGAGGGCTTTATATGCGGCGATTTCCTGAGGAGTGCAAGCAGCTCCAATGATGATTTCTTCGACGATGCCGTTTTTAATGGAAATGTCGATTTTGATGGTGGGGGAAATTTTGGCCATATTGCCTTCTTCAAATGCATCAGGGGCAGGAATAGGATTTTTGAACCAATCGATAGGCCCGGATGGGATAAAATCTTTGGTTTCGATGGTGTAAATGGGGTTTTGGTTAGGAGGCATAAGGGCTTCCTGTGGAGAGAAGAGTGCGCAGTGATGTAGCGCATCCCAGGGTGAGTCTGGGTGGTTTAACTCTTCGAGTATTTCCTCATCGCATCGGAAACGCCAGGAATACAAGGGGTCGTGAGGAGTGATCTCAGTGCTAGTGTGATTTCCCCCTGCTGGAGAAGCAAGGGGAGTGGTGCGAGCAGATGGTGAGGGTTCACTCGACATGAACCATATATTGAAGTACTGAGGAGTACCCATGGTGGTTGGGTGGAAAGTCTCCATAGGGGAATGAGCAGGAGAGTTTGGGGGATTGCGGGGTAAATCCTCAGAGATGTCGTTTAAGAACCATGGAGGCGTTGGGAGTGCCTCGGGCTCGAGAGAAGTGACATGAATATCCTCAAGTGATGGGGTAATGTCAAGTATTGCCTCTGCAGGTTGGTGAAGTAGGGCCAATTGACGTCGCTTGTATGCAAGGATCATAGGACACTGGTATGTGAAATGAGCTAATGAATCGCAGAGAGTACAAGGACATCTCATACGTTCGTTGACTGACATGTTGACATAGCGAATGTCAGTGATATTTGTTGTAGAGGATGTAGCAGGGCATGGGTTGTTCTGGAAGTTCTGACGTACGACCGCTAATGTCTGCCGAAAGCGCGGCAGTGCTGGGCAATGGTGGGTATAATGGCCATACTCTGAACAGATGGTGCAAGCATACTTGGTCCTCAACCCTTTACTACTGGAAGAGTTGGAGGTGTTAATAGTAGTGATGGGTGTTGTGGAAGTTTGACTGGGAGGAATTAAATTTCGTAATTTAGGTAGTGATGGACAATTGTTAGTTTGGTGGCCCTCTTTCTCACATAATGCGCAAGGTGGTGGGATGCGTGGAGGAAGTGGAGCGGTGGGATCTTTCTTCTTTCTCCTACCCCCAGTTGAAGCAGGGGGGGTAGTGAGTAGGGGGGTGGTGGGGGTAAGGATGGGGATTGTCATGGGAAGTCCTTCCTGTGGGGGAAAGGATGGTCGAGGGACCATCTCTAGTGGGTGTAAATACCAAACTGGGATGGCTAACACCATATTTGGTAGTGTGAGCATTGCGGATACCTGAAAAGCTTCAATACCTGGTGGAGGGTAAAAGAAGGGAATTTGTGTTAGGGGTTGGGGGACTGTCTCCAAAACGGGACTAGGCCCTTGAGGGGATGTGGACTCCTAGAATGTTGAGGTCGACAAGTGCGCAGGAGGCTCCGGCTGGAGTGGTTCTGTGACTATTGAGACGTCAAGAATGACTGAAGCCTCGTGAGGAGGAAGAGCATCCTCCGTGTGAGTTTCGTTAGATGATATGACGCATACCTGGTTAGGAGGATGAAGGAGTGGTGGTGCTCCATGGTATGTCCCTAACAAGGATGGATCTTTAAAAATCCCTGGACCCATCTCAATGAGTGGGTAGGCGTCTTGGTTGGTGTGGATGAGAGGAAGAATGTTATCGAGGTTGGCAGATGGGTTAGGCTCATAATGTGAGACTTGGTAGATGGTCACGATCTTCCCATTGTGGGGGAACATCATTGTCCGAAAGACGGAAGATGCCACTACCTTCATAGCGTACATGTAGCTACGACTGAACATGATATTATAATCGAGTGGGGAATTTTGGAAGATCCCTTCAGGAGAGGATGGTCATCCGTCATAAGCTCGTAATGTAATGGCAGAGGGAATGATTTCCCGAGAACCAAGTTTCTGCCATACTGTTTTGGACATGATGCACGTAGAGGCACCTTCATCGATGATACACCGATGAACTGTGATGTTACGTATTTTCACTGGTATTTGAAAAGTGATCAAGGCGGGAAGATGGGGTTCTCCACTATCAAGATCAAAGGTGATGAGTCGAGTATCAGTAGGGTCAACTGCCCCCAAGGCGGAAAGTAAAGATTTCCGCTGTGTAGGACAAGTCTGGAGGACTTCCAAGACTGACATGGCAGCTGGGGATTGTGCTAAGTCATCTACCCGGCTATAGTTATGAGCTGCCCTAGCCTGTGGATTGTGGACATTCCTTCGCAAGGGGATGCGAGGGATGTGAAGTGGTGGTTCGGCGGACGGGCGAGGGATCACCAACGGGGGTCCTGTCAGTGTCGGGTTTGTCTCTGGAGAGATGGGAGGAGACTCAGCGCGTGTACGATACTGACGATTACGCGTTTGCAGAAGAATTTATTCCTCACTGGTGAGGAGAATTGTATGCTCTGCTGGGTTGTTGGGGTTGTGGTATTGTCCCACCTGAGGTGGGGGATGCTGTGCGTCTTGTTGGGTGTTGTTCACACCTTGATGTGGAATAGGATTTTGTAGCACGGCGGGCGGGGGTTGCTGTATGTATTGTTGTGGTGCCTGCTGAGGGGTGGTTTGTGCAAGAGAATGGGGAAGACTACCAGAATCTTTCAGCCGTTTGAAATCAGCGATCTGGGGGCAATGGTGAGTGTAATGACCGAACTCACCGCAAAGGGCACAAGGGAATATGGTTTTGACATTATTCCTTCCTTGGCGTTTGTTATTATTTCCCCCTTGGGGATTTTGGTTCCCTTGGTTCTGGTTGCCCCCAGGTGGTTGGTGTTGTGGGGGTTGATTCCTGCCTTGACCGGGGTTGTTGTTATTCCTGTTCCGACCTTTCTTCTTGGCATTGTTTGATGGATGAGTTGTATTGGCGGTGTTCAACTATTAAAAATTTTGGTATTGTTGAGCAGCCAAAGGTTGAACAAAGTTTACCCCCGCATGTGGATGTGGGGGAGCCATGGGTTGTGGAGGACCAGGGAATGGGAAGTATGGATTTTGTGGTGGTACCGATACATAAGGTACATAGGAAGGCGTAGTGCTTTCACTAGTACTATAAGTTGATGTTGAGGGAGTACCACTGTTTGTGGGAATAGGTGGATGTATGGGAGGTGTCGGTGGTGGTCCACTGATGGGTGGAGGTATAACAACAGGGTATGGCTGTTGATAAGGGGGTGGGGGGTAATAAGGAGTGCCCCCATATTCCAGCGGGTATTGAGGTGTTCTGTAAATTGGTGGTTGTTGGGGTTGTGGACCATGGTGCGTGGTGGCATCTATTAGTCTGTCTGCTGAGTGAGACATCCCAGGTTTGTCTTGGCCAAATGGCACAGGTTTTGGAAGATCAGGAAGTACTGTGTATAAGTACCCCGACTGTGCATAAATGAGGTCATACTGTTGGGCTTTACTGATGGCTTCCTCTTCGGATTGAGGGAAGGTGGAAGCCACATCCTTTCCAAGGAGTGAGACCAGTGATCTAAGAAACCAGTCAAGACATTGTTGCTTGGTGGTTTCTGCTTTGCACAAACTACGTCGCCTACGCAACTCATGAATGTGGTCAGCGATGTGGGTGGCTAAGGTTTGTTTGAAGTTAGATAGTAGTTCGAGACCATTGTCATGGCGGATGGGTAATTGGAAGAAGGTCAAGAATGCTTTGGCCAATGACTCAAAGGTCGTGTGGGACCCTGATTTTTCTTCGACATACCATTTGGCCGAAGGGCCAGTGAGTGTGCATTGAAATAATTGCAGTCTGATGGAATCATCCATAATTCTATTGGAGGAGCACCATAGATGAAAGGTCATGACATGGTTGGCGGGGTCATCTCCCGTCTTTCCTTCAAACTTTGGTATGTCTGAAGGAAGTTTTGTTGGCATTGCAGGCCATGTGGCGTCATGCAATATGGGATCATTGGTGAGTTTGGTAAGATCTGGTATGTTGAGAGAGGCCAAATACGACATCTGTAGTGGGGTGGGAGGATTAGCTCCAGCCATAGTGTGTTGTGAACCTGACCCTTGATGGGGACTAGGTGGGTTGGTGCTCCCTCCTTGAGAGGAAGTGGGTCCCCTGCTTCCGTGTAAAGGAGAGCGAGTGAACGGATGACCTTGGGAAGTTGACCCAAGTAATGTAGAACCAAGCAAAGTTGATCCTAAGATAGTAGCACTCACAGGAGTGTGTGAAGGAGGTACCGATGAGTAGGTACGACCAGATACTCCCCCTAAGATAGGAGGGAGGTTGAGCAATCCTCGTGAACGACGGGGGTTCTGTGGTTCCTCTATGATGTCAGACTAGATGTGTGAATGTGTGCAACAAGTGGTGAGAGAAATATAGAAACCTACAAATTCTTTGCGTTGAATGTTTACACAATATATATATCCAAATCAAACTGTAATCAGATGTGCATCATACATAACATGAGAAAGAAGCATATATATGGGTAAGTCTGTTTTGTCCGCGTGGGGGAATCAAAAGAAAGAAAATGCTCGTGTCCTAGAAGACGTAACGTCCTTCCTCTCAAATAGCACTGGACCTTCCAATAGTTCTCAACAGTGGGGTCTGAATTCACAGGAAGAGAAACTAGTAAAGGATGAAACAATTGGTTATAATGAGGGGTAGAGGGGGAATATCCCGAAAGAACTGGCGATACTTCCCAATAGCCACAAAAAATCCAATCAAGGTGCAATTGCAGCCCACAATTGCCACCTGGGTAGATGTCCTAAAGTTGGTCACTAGGTACCTCGGTCAAAGTGCGGCATTTAGATTTTCGGCCTAAGAAATGGGTCACGGGTTGGATCCTGTCCAAGAGGTGGGTGCCTCGAGGGGGGATGCACAGAACCACCGGACCTCGGCCTTCAACCCTTCACGGGTATCTTCCTGCCTTATGGTGATTGGAACACTTGACTTGGAGGATTTTAAGTTCCCTATTTGACAACCTCTATGTTTTATCAATGTGAGAACTAGATAACGGGGAGTTATTTGGATGCCTATCCCCGAAATCCTACCTAGACTAAAAAATTCTTTTGGAACCTCCTGTGGAGGAAAACTTAGTGAGTTTTTAGAAAGTTTTTAGATGAAGTTGTTTTGTGAGGCTGGGGGTGAAAA
>ML814348.1:31957-52494 GCA_009831015.1 Picea engelmannii | reverse complement strand
GGCTCTTTAGGGCTTCATTAGGTCTTTGACCAGCCTACCATGTGGATTCAGCTCAGATTTGAGGGTCAAATCGGCTTGGGAGCTGATCCATAAGTGGTTGGGAGGTCGACCAATTCAATAAATGCGTCGTTTAGCAGGTGCGCAGGTCTTTGCAACCACAGTCGCGCATCGTGCGCGTATGCACGCATGGTACGTTCATGTTCAACGCATGCAGGCGTGCACCTAACTTCTGTAAAGCGCTCTTCAATTTTTGCTACTTTGTATAGTTTTTAACCTTTTTGGAATGCTATGTGATTAATTCAGTGCCATGAATGACTTCATTACTATTTGACGATGCTGAGTTCTTGTCACCATGTGCGGACGAAATTTTAGTGATAACACCAAGACCTACACTCCCTTTTGGATTTAGGGCACTGAATGTTTCCGATGCCATCACTGCCCAAACTACAACCCAAGTTATACCGGGAAGTTCCATACCTATCCAACAACCCGGAGGGACCGGTCTTGGTGGTCCTAACCCACTCAGCGGCACCGGTCAGTCATTTACATTTGGTTCTCAAATCCCGGGAACTCTACCTCAAGCTGGGGGGCATCCTCCCACCGGAGGACAAATTCCATTCGGGGGGCACCCTCATGCTGGGGGGAAACCTCAATCTAGAGTCTACCATCAGCCACACAGACAAAATGTGTCCGCCGCACCTAATCCGTGGAACGTCCTTTCTCAAGGAAAACCACAGTTCTCGACAGGACAAAATGTTCAGATTCCGCAACAACCCCCTTATGGACAAATTCCAAACCCAACCTATAACCCGCAAAACCCATCCGGTTATCCTCCGCTCACGCATGCTTCTCAAAACAACTCAAATCCTGTGTACTCTAGTCAAAACCAACCTCACACAAGAGGGCCCACGAGTTATAATTATCCACATAACCCAGTAATGGGCCCCACTGGTGTCCCTCTACCACACCAACATTACCCACAGATTAACCAAAAAATACCTTTTCTGGCTACCCTCGATCTTCCAGACTTGTCTCGGTTAACGAATGATCCTATTTATCATTCTCCAGTTTGGCCAGCTATTCCAGCTAAACTTCCTTCTGATATCCCAAAATTTGATGGAAAGTTCGGAGAAGACCCAAACAACCACTTGATGACGTTCCATTTGTGGTGCTCATCCAACTCCATCATGGACGATTCTATTCGGTTTCATCTTTTCCAATGAACACTTACGAGTTCCGCAGCGAAATGGTATATTGAATTACCACGCGCATCTTTTCATGATTTCAACTCCCTCGCCATGTCCTTCCTCACGCACTTTCAACTGCCCATCCGATACAAGACGGGTACTGAACTATTAACCTCCCTTCGCCAGACAACTTCTGTACATATCTCCGATCATATCCATGAATGGAGATGACGACGAAGGCTAATCAAAGCAGTCATTCCTGACCAATTGTTAGAAGAATGGTTCACAAAATCATTGTTACCCCAGATCACTCGTGATGTTTCCATGGGCGGCGTAGGCACCGGGGAAGAGGCCATTGCCCAAGCTTAGTACTTAGACTTAGTCTATAAACAATCCTGTACTCTGTATGAGTTGATACCGAATGCTACCCATGCCACTAACAATCCATCCAAACCATCGTCTGCTTCCCACACGGATGGAGTTATTGGCTCCGTCAAAACCCAATCTACGACCCAGTTGACTGGAACAATTCAGCGGCCCGCTTCGACGACCGCTCCCAGCCCAACTACACCCTCTTCTACCCCCCCTCAAACTCATATCTCTGATGTGAATGCGGTCCAATCAACCCCTTCACAATAACTTGGGGGCAAGAAGAAAGCGAAGAATAAACCAAAGAAAAACAATAACAATGAACAACCCAAAACCCAACCATAAACCCCTGCTGCTGGAAAAAAACCACAACGAAAACCAAAATTCCCATGTCTCATTTGTGTAGACGATCACTACACTCGAGACTGCCCACATCGCGATGAAGTGGCCAAACATTTTAAGGGAAATTCACAACCCACTGTTCTTACTCAGCCTTTTCCACAGCAGCAATCTTTGGTTGCAAAAATCCCCACGCTGGGGGGCAGTTTCAACCAACTCCACGATGAGGCCTCGACAAGTGCCCACATCTACATGTTTAACAGGGTTAACCTAACCACCCGCTCTGGGACATATGACACGCCAGTTAAACCTGATAAGCCGAAGATTGCTAACGGTTCCCCCCTGGACCCGTTGCCATACTCTGCTAATCCTCCATATATTAGCCCTCCATCCGGGCCAATCCAGATTGAGAAACCATCTTTTGACTCCATCTTACGCCCTCCTAAGAGCACCATCCGAAAGTCTACTTTCAATCTGAACTCACGGGCTGCCCAAAACTACAATATTGTAGAATATTTGGCCCAGGCACCGTGTGCTATGTCCGCTCTAGAAGTTCTACAACACTGTCCCAGCCAACGTAGAACGCTCTTAGCCGCTATCGGTGCTTTTAATCCCGAGTCATAAAACAACCTCACATTTAATCTAAATGACCATCAACCGTGACTCTCCCACCAGCTAGCTTTCCAAATCGATGTTGTTGTTCACAATCAACAAATCCACCAAACTATTCTGGATGAGGGAGCCTCTACCTGTGTCATGTCTCTAGCCTGTTGGAAAGGCTTGAAATCACCCGCCCTTAACAAATCCCCTACGATGTTACGCACTTTCGATGGATGAGGTTTTCATCCTCACAGATTATTACAATCCTTAGCCGTTCAGTTGGGCGGAAAAACTGTTACCGTTGACGTCGAGGTGGTCGATGCTCCCCTCGATTACAACCTATTACTCGGAAGAAGTTGGTTCTACGCTATGACTGCCATTGCCTCGTCGGTGTTTTGATGTGTACAATTCCCCCATCAAGGCAAAATTGTCACCATCGATCAACTTGATTTCTGTACATCCGACGCTGGCATCCCTGCCACCAACAACATTCCTTTTTTGGGAGACCATGCAGTTACGTATGAAAGCATTGGTGTTGGCTTATTGAAAAATTCTATCCTGATGGGTACTTTCCCTACACCACTTCCACCTACCGCACATCATATTTCCGTTGTCAATATGGTCTCGACTATGCCTTATCAATCCTTGGAATCATCTGATCCTTGGATTGTACCTAGTCCTTTGGAATTCGATGTGCTCAGTGACACTATGCCACTCAGCCCAGCCGAGGCCGCATACGTAGCTATCCAATCTACCTCTCCCTCTTCCAACTATTCACATTCATTGGCACCCGATGCCTTTTCGATGCCCTCATGGTTGGATTCCCTATCATTTGTCATCGATTACATTTCCCACATTTTCCCTTCGGATGAATAGATTATGGAAATGCTCAGCATCGACGACTTACCTTGGGATGATAACCATCATCGATCCTCTTTTCTTTTGCCGTCGGAAGAAATTCACCGAGACATACACTATGTCCCCCCCCTCAATGTTACCCATGCTCCGCAATCTCCCATCCTCACACAAGATACTCTCTTTGAGGGGAACATGAGTAACATCTCCACTACGACCGCGATCGACATTTCGATCAAAGAAGGTGTCGTGGAAAACATTAACCTAGGTGATAATTGCACACCCGATGAAGTGGTCTCTTACATCGCTTTGTTTAAAGAATTCCGCAATGTCTTCGCATGGAGTTATGAGGAAATTCCAGGGATCGACCCCTCAATCATTGTGCACGAAATCAAAACTTACCCTGATGCAAAACCGGTTCGACAGAAACTTCACCTGGTTCATCCCAAGAAAATCGCAACTATAAAGGCGGAAGTTGAAAAACTTCTAAAATATGGCTTCATCTATCTTGTCCCTTTGACCAAATGGGTCTCCAACCTCGTTCCGATTGCCAAGAAACAAGGGACCATTCATGTTTGCGTTGATTATCAAGATCTCAACAAATCTTGTCCCAAGGACAACTACCCTACGCCCTTCATCGACCAAATCATCGATAATTGCGCAGGGAGGGTAATATTCTCTTTCATGGATGGATTTTTTGGATATAACCAGATTGAAATCTTACCCACTGATCAACATGAGACAACCTTCATCTGCCCTTGGGGTGCTTTCGCCTACCGAAAGATACCTTTTGGCCTTAAAAACGTTGGCGCCACTTTCCAGCGGGCCATGTCGTACACTTTCCACGACATCAAACATATCACGGAGCCTTACCTTGATGATTTACCTGCCCATTCACTAAATCGATCCAATCACCTCGATCACTTGCGGGCGATTTTTCTTCGATGTAGGTTCTACAGTATTTTCCTGAACCCACACAAATGCATTTTCGCTGTCGAATCCGGTCGACTCCTCGGTTTCATTGTCTCCAAAGATGGGATCAGGGTGGATCCCTTAAATATTAAGGCCATCCTGGCCTTACCCCCACCTACCAATTTAACTCAACTCCAAAGTTTGCAAGGCAAAGCGAACTTTCTTCGATGTTTCATCTGCAACTACGCCGAGATCACTAAAGGATTTATGCGGTTACTACAAAAGAATATCCCTTTCATTTGGGATGACGCTACCCAATGGTCATTCGATGCTCTCAAGCACGCTTTAACCCACGCACCTTTGTTACATCCCCCCGAATATACAAAGGATTACATCCTTTACTTGGTCGCTTCTACTTCCACCATTGCGATGGTGCTAGTCCAAGAAGACCCCAACGGTGAAGAACATGTGATTTATTATCTGAGAAAGAGTTTATTTGGACCCGAACTCAGATATTCACATGTTGAGAAACTGGTTCTGGCTGCTGTCATTGCTGTCCAGAGGTTCCGCCACTACATCTTATTATGCACCACCACGGTAATCGCAAACTCCAACCCTATGTACCACATCTTGACACGTCAAGTACTTGGGGGCAAATATTCAAAATGGATCATTATTCTTCAAGAATTCGATCTTGAGTTTACAAAGGCCAAAGCCAAAAAATCCATGGTGTTTGCCGAGCTCATCTGTGCTCTCCCTCGTGCCAATGAAAACATTGAACCTAGAGATTCTCTCCCCGAGGAATCTCTCTTCCTCATCAACACCTCTGATCCTTGGTATGGAGACATTCTCCTCTACCTTCAAACTCAACGTTTTCATCCCAACATCTCTCGCGAAGAGCGTCGACGCATTCGTCACCACTCTCGTCGTTATCTCATCATCGACGACACCTTGTATCGCTGGGGTATAGACACCATCCCTCGGTGATGTCTGATTCACGAGGAGGCTGAACACGTTTTGAACGATTGTCACCTTGGCGCCTGTGGCGGTCACCTTTCTGGAATGGCCACAGCCCAGAAAATCCTACGTGCCGACTACTTGTGGCCCTCGATTTTCAAAGATTGCATCGAGGCTATCAAAAAATTCCCGCCCTGCCAACTTTTTAACAAGAAGAGACGTACCCACCCTACTACCCTGCACCCTATTATCGCCATCGGCCCCTTTGCCAAATGGGGCATCGATTTCATACAGTGTAAGCCTACCTCAGTCGGGGGGCACGGTTACATCATCGTCGCCATCGACTACTTCACCAAATGGGCTGAGGCTATGCTTACCTTCCTGAATGATGGTCGTACTGTAGCTCTATTCCTCGTCAACCACATCATAACTCATTTTGGTGTACCACATGCCATTGTCACTGACCATGGTGCACACTTCAAAAACTAGATGATGAGCGAGTTACATGTCAAATTGGGTTTTCTCCATGAAAACTCATCCCCCTACTACCCTCAAGTGAACGGACAAGTTGAGGCTATCAATAAAGTCCTAAAAACCATGATCCAACGCATGGTAGGGGAAAAAAAAAAATCATGTCATTTACAACTTTTCTCCGCTCTCTGGGCCTATCGCACTTCTGTGAAAACCTCAACTGGATTCACTCCTTTCGAGTTGGTCTATGGCATTGAAGCAGTCCTACCAATCGAGGGTGAGATTCCATCACTCAAGCTGAAAGTAGAACTCCTACCCCATACTTCTGCTGAAGAAGAACGATTCTTGTATCTATCCAAATTGGATGAAACACATCGCGATGCTGCTCTTGCTAATGAGGCACATCAGAAATGAATTAAGAGTCAATATGACAAATCTGTCCACCCTCGGGCTTTCGCAGAAGGAGACTTAGTCCTCATTTACGACCAAGCTCACGATAAATTGGGGACAGGAAAGTTAGAACCTGTGGCATGGTCCTTACATCGTGAAGCGTATTCTACATAGAGGTGCCTACGAATTAGTTGATCATGATGGAATTTCCCTGGGAGAGCCCCGAAACGGGCTTTACCTTAAAAAGTACTATGCCTAGATCACCTAGCATCTATACTTTGTACATTATTGTATTTTAGTTTGGTGTGCTTATTTCTTTCGCATGCTCGAGTTTTACCTTTGCCACTCATGACTGTGCTTGTGTTTTCATGCGCAGATGACGTCTTCCTTTCCTACCTTTTTTGGGTTTGCGGATGGCACTCGCTGACATACCCGGAACATTGCTTCGGCAACATGGGTTATTTACCATTTTGGCGAGGTGGTGAGTTCAGGAGGTATCTGCTTAGGATCAATGACCAACAATATGGCAGAATATCACGTTGTCATCGGACTGTTGACCCAAGCTTCCTCTCTAGGTATCTTTCGTATCATCATTTACTTAGACTCCCAACTCGTGGTTTATCAACTGAACCGTATCTACGCTATCCGTAGTCCTATCCTGCTACGTCTACACTTACAAGTTCGCCGTCTTGAACGAATGTTCGATTACATTGAATATAGACACATTCCAAGAGAACTTAATAGTGTTTCGGATTCGTTAGCTAACTATATCATGGATCGGTATCTTGCCCACATATAAGAGTTAAGGAAAACAAAACTGTACATTACAAGTAAATTAAAACACATCACAGACATCATCATGTACAAATCATCGGCATTATAAAAACTCAAAATTGCATATATATATATATGGCGTGACTGAAATGTTTGTATTACATCAAAAATTATGCAGAAGAACAAAATATCGGGTCTTTCCACCCATACAACGTCGCCTGACAAGGCATACAAAAATATAATCATCGGAGAGACTCTAATCTCCCTGCGCTACATTGTGTAGTGAATAACACATCACCGCATGTACTACGTGCCTCAATAGAGAATTGATATTCTCCAGAACTCCCACAGTGTGCCTCTGCAGATGTAAAGGCACTTCCCCCCTTCGCAGAGGAGGGATGCCCATCATAAGGCCTTGGAGGTTTCTCTCAACCTCTCGAAGACCTACCGTTGGTACTACTGGATCTACTGCAACCGGAACGTCTACGCGATGTCCTGGTACTGGTATATCAGCCGGGCGCACTGCTCCCTTGTATGCACATTGAAAACATACATCCNCCTCAGCATAAGGGAAGTCCTCTATCCAGAGGTACTGTCGTCTCATCCAGGCAAAGAAATCGCCAGTGAAATGGAACTCTGACTCCGATACTAGCCTTGGAGACAGACTGGTCCACCTCTCCATCCTCGGTTCATCGACTGGTCGCACCACCAGGGCTATTTGAGGCTACATCTGGGGGATGCGCTCTAGAAAAAATGAGACCAAAAATGAACCATAGCCAAACTGCTTCTGTCCAGTCATGCACCGTGAAATCTGTTCCTTCACATTTCGAAGGAACCCTTCACTCCAGTTGAACAGTGTTGGTTCCAAACACTGAACACCGTAAGCCACCTGAGATCTTGATGCTAGATGCGCACTCGTAATTCCGGTCACGCTTGTGATAGAAAACAGTATAGATCGGAGGGGTAGCTCTCGAATATCTTTGATAGGGATTCTACCCCCTACCAGTCTTGCTCCCGGGATACAGTGGCGTGCTAGATACACATCCACTTGCTCGGGTAGCACCCTCTGCCTGGTAAAAGATATAGGGACCCCTCTTTTAGAGAGGCCAGTCAAAAAATACACATTTTCTAACTCAATAGTTAGAAGTTGTGTGCCGATGCATAATCCTTGTTCTGCAACATCCCAAAGGCCAATCATATGCTCGAGCAATAAGATCTCTTTCTTCATCTTTTGCAACTTGAAGAATTTGATCAAACCACATGCTCGCAACGCGGCCCGTGTACGAGGAATCCGCAAGGAAGCTAAGTCATCCATCTCATGTTCTCTTTCCTTCTACTCGATCATGGTTGCCGAAGTTACCTACAAAACAGAAAAATAAAGAAACTTATTATTCCCACGTTTTGTCAATTTCAACAATTTGCAAAATCATTTTAAAACATGAAATAAGATGTCCACTTTATTTAAAAGTAACCACACACTCTTTAAAAACTACCACACCCTCTCTTAAGCATTTAATATTCATCAAACAATGATAAAAACGTTTAAAAGATCAAAATGATTTTATGGCTGTGTGGGCGTGCGTGGGGGTTTTCTCATGGATTCTTTGCTAAAAACAACCAATCTAATTGACTCCTAGGGAGTTGGCATCTTAGCCATCCTTTCCTAAAACGTTTTTTGTAAAATAATCTCATTTTTCCATTAATTTTCAAAGAGGCCGATTTGGTTCTAATTGGGGCAACTTAGGGCTTCGTATTTTAAAATAAATAATGCTATGAAAATGAATACTAAACCATGCAATTGAAAGAAGAAGAGATGGACATCCACCTGGTCCAAATGACAAGCGAAACGGTAAACCGTAGCTCCGGCAACGAATAAAACAAGATCCACTCCGAAATGAGATTCTCCACTACTCCACAATCCTTGTGCAAAATGAAATGGTAAATGAATTTTCATTGTGTTGTTATTTATAAATTTTCATTTTTTCATAAGGTATAGTCATTTTTGGGTTTCTCTAATGGCTTAATGGCTTCACTAAACCCCTGGTTTGTAGTTCTGACATCGCAGGTTTCCTGGCAGTCCTGATGGATCATTCACCTTGTCACACTTATGAGCATAGTCTTAGTTCATTCTCGAGCTCGATAATATGAGAACGTAACCAGGAAAACTTTTATCTCTTTTTTGGACCCGTACGAATACGAACATACGAAAAAGGAACCCCCCTGGAGTCTCCTTTAAACCCTTTTCAGACTCTCTAAATATGAAAAGATTGTTGAGTGACCTTGCTTCCTTTCACACTCATTAAAAGGTTAGAAAGGGCATCTTCCGAGCGATAGTTTAACCCTTTTTCGGTCTCGTTGGACTACTTTACAAAAAAGGAACTGAGAGAGTTCTCTTTTAAGTGTTTTTCCAAACTCTATAATCTCAAAAAACCTTCGAGTTTTCTGTCTTTGGACTCGTTAAAGCACACATTGACAGACCCATATGGGACCGAACCCTTACTTCTTCCGGTTCGATAAACAAAGGAAGAGGAACTTACCGAAGGTGAGTTATATCGAGCATGTGTTGTCCTCCTCAAGCTCATTAAATCAAAAAGAGGTACTCATCTATCTGGATGGGGGAAAAATTGAAAGGGACAAGCCAAGCAGTCTCTTGAGAACATTGTTCGACAATTCTTAGAGTCGCCCTTGAACATGACACTTTGTCATTTGCACATATCATAATTCGCTGAACCTCTGCATTGAGCCAATCCTCTGAGCTCCTTTCACTCCTTTGGGTCACCCAACGCAAGTCACAGTATCCACTGCATAGTTTTGGTCCATGTCATGTTTTGCTGTTGTGCCTCAGTGTTCAAGGGAAGTATCCGCCTCGAGAGTCAACCATCCCAAATATCTTGCCTCAAAACTTGTGTCAGTCCATGTCCGTTTGATCTACCAAATTACATCTCCTTGTCTGTTTCATGTCGTTGATGGGGGATACGTCAAGGCCCTCCCTCGACGAGTCTATTCATGTCGACTTCAACACATTATCCGGGAATTAGACTTAGAAACCAGTTAGTACTTTGGGACCTGCATGCCTCAATGGCAGGCCTCCTCACGTTCGACAGTGGGTTTACATCATTGGCCTCTGATCGGATGATTCCATGGATGTTCGACCTCATCTCATCTATTCAATTTCTCTAGGATGTACTAGGGTACCTTGGGAATCATCGACCTTAATGGTGATCTCCCTCACACTTGTTAACGGTTCACACCATTGACCGATAATTAAGTGGTTTCTGCCATGTTCGACATCAAGACATCTATTCACATGGTTAGAATCGTACCACATCGGGATTGGTAAGAAGACCCTGGGTTGAGTAACCACTTTGATATATGCTTCGCCCAGGCTGCGAAGGAATCTCCATTGGACAAACAACACATACACCGTTACATAGATCCACTTTGTATTGGTCATGGCTATGTCTTGTCATCTCATAGATCCACTGTGTATTCTTCGTGGCTACAATCATTTCAGTCATTAAAGTATATATCCACATTGTATCTTCGGTGGCTATACCTTCTACTCAATACAATTATGGATCCGCAGTGTATTTTATGGAGGCCATATCTTGAAAGTCTTGATCACCCAAGCATAGGTATGCCTGCCTTGGGTTTTGAAATATGTCATGATATTTGTTGGATGTTTGTGTGCAGCTTCCGTCAGGTTCTCCGAGTCTATATCCTTGCTTGAACGTCTACAAAGTATTTCAGTCATCAATTCGCATATTCTAACTTCATACTTTGGGGGGCATTCTGTTACACGTCAAAATTGCTCAACTGGATAAGTGTCATATGTTCCTCTCAATTGTCGTAAGTGTCGCATCTTCCTTACAACTTTCGCAAGTGTCGCAAGTTGTTCATAAGTGTCGCAAACGCTATTCAAGCATACTGCCTTAATGACGACACTAAGGAGGCACTTAAAACATCTCATATACTTGGTTTGAAGAAGGAGAATTGGTTAACTAAAGTCAAGGGACTCTTGACACCTGAAAAGAGCTCTGAAACAAAGGTTTTGAGGGGGAGTGCTCCTCTATATTAGCCTTAAGAGCACTGGCTCCCCCCTACAAGGCTTCAAGGAGTGTTATAATGCTCTCCTACCCTTTTGAAGGAGCGTTGCTCACTTTTGGAGTGCTAGGGCTTCCCTTAAGCTGCTCAGGGAGCGCTACAACGCTCTGATGCCCCTTTTGCAGGAACGCTGCCTAATTTGAGGCAGTAGTTGGCCCGTTGAGGAGAATAAGGGGAGGATCTTTCAAGATTAGAAGGTAGTTGAATTCGAATTCTTGGTTTCATCATGAGATCCCTGATCTAAGGAGAAGGTTCCCCAACTTGTTCTAAAGATAATTCAAGAGGTTAAGCTCCTCTCAACCTATATAAGCAAGCTCTATGATGGTGGAAAGAGGAGGAATAATTGCTAGCATGAAACCTATGATCTCATAGGAAACACACAGTCAGCTAAAGGAGAGTGATCAGTGAAGTTGTTGTTATCTAGGTTGTGGATCTTTCGAGCAAGGGTTAGATGAAGAGGACTTGACGAAGCTATCGTATTCACATATAGGATTGTAAGTACTGCTGTCGTTATTCTCATCAATATGACACGCTTGGCCTGTTTCTTTCTAGTTTGTGTCTGATGTCACATGAAATTATCATTGATAGATAGATCTATTTACAGGCTAATATCAATAGAGTAGGAAGTGGTTGTATCTCGTTTGTCCACAGGATTCAGCAAGGAGCAAAGGATCGAAGCACAACTCGGAGCGTGCAGGGAAAAACGTCGATAAAGAGGTACTTCTGTTATCCTTCCTTCTCGTGTGTTAATTTGGATAGATTTGAAAGGAATTTAGTGTCCACGTTAATCATTTTATGTCTTAGAGTTAAGGTCAATCTCTTAGAGGTGATCTACCTGTCCGCAGGGAGATTTTCCTACAACAATTAGGGTAGGGTTAGGAATAGGTTTCTTTCAGTTTTATTCCTTACTATTTCTCTTTGTAATAATGCAGTCATGAACGCAAGTGGACACACCACGAGAACCATAATATGACTGTTGTCAGGGAAGTCCACTTGATCCTTGCTTTTCGTTGAATATTTATTTTCAAAAAACGCAGTATCGTCATGAAAATCTTAATTGGAGAATAAAGAGATCTGAATCGTAAATTCAACCCTGACCCGAGGTACCACGAGTACGACTTCTTTCACATCAAACATGATTTTTCTATTTTCTTTCAGTCTCCAAATGGATTTTTTCATAATGTCTTCAGATACACCTTCTGTACATATTTTTTTCTTTGTTTGGATTTCTTTGCTTTCCAATTTTTCTTCGCTGGTGTGTTTTGTTTTCATTTTAGTTCATTGGTCCTTTTGAGTCGAACATCCCTGTTTTACAGTCTAGCTCAAACAAAGAGAAACAAAATGCTTCATCTCAAAAATAGCTATCAAAGGTTGTCGGAACATCTATTGTTGTCCTTCTCTGAAATTGTAGGCTGCTTGAATGTGTCTTTTGTCTGAAAGTCGATTGCTTGGTTTCAATCTGCACTTGAAAGTATTCACGAATATCTTTAAAAGGTTTCTTTACATTGTCCCTGCTCTTTAAGAAAGAAACTCAATGATGTCTCCCCGTCCTTGAAGATTGGTTCTATAAATGAAATGTTTTTCAGATCTTGATGAAGGTTTGCTAGAAAATTTAAAGGCCTGTGGAAATATTAAGTTGTGTTAAGAAACTAGAATTTTTAGTGTCACCCCGCTCTATTGAATATATTTAAAACTATATCAGAATGTGAATAAATTCTCAGAGAGCTGTGGGAAGTGCTTGTAAACCCGCTGGGACACTGAACAGGTCTGCTGGCAGCGGGTAAATGCATGCATGATGCCAAGATAACTTCGTTGGGGTACTGAACAGTCCTGTTGGCACCGAAGCAATGTCAGGTAAAATAAAATTCTCAAGTATGAACTTTGTGTTGGCCATAAGCATCCTCCATTCTCATTTGAAATTTCTTGGATAGGATACAGATGTCAAAGTGGGTTAATTGACATCCCTCCCGAGGCTATGAACGCCTGCTAGCAGCAGTGGCCCTGTCAACAGTATCAAAGACATTAACTTAAACGTCGGGTCTTTCTTTTGCCAAGTTTGTCACCAGGTTTCATTCTTTTAAACGAAAGGTATCTGAAACTAGGTTGTGTCTTGTTTTTTTTAAAGATGTTCAAATAACCTTATAGTTGTTCTTCGATTTGAAGTCTTTCAGATTTCTCTAACCTAAATTCATTCATATTGCAGAGATACCTACTTTTCCCAGCGTGTTGCCATTGTTGGCAGCAATAATATAATTTCTATTGTTTGTAAGCTGCCTACACAGGGTCTCTAAATTTTCATTACCTGTCATGAGAATTCTCACTAAACAACACTTGTCACTTATCACTTTTTACATATCTTCTTTTTAATTTTTGTTTTCATGACTGTAAGAATGAAAACTCACGGCTGGAATTGACATTTTGTTTTGATTTGTAATTAAAGAAGAATTGCTCATGTGGTTTATTATAGAATTGTCATATTTTTGCTATGAACATGATTGTTCTCCTTGCTTATAACCCCTTGGTTCTAAACTTGCCTTGGTTGCATAAGTGAAAGACCTCCATTCATTAATATTCAATTGATATTGATAGAGTTTTGATTCATGAAACTTTGAATTATTCAATTGTTATTCGATGCACTTACCTTTGTGATTAATCTATGAACGTGCGTACTATGGTTTTCAAAGTACTATGATCCTAATACGTACCCAATGCCAAGGTGGCATACAAAGTACATCATGTCATTACTCTTCTGTATGGTCTCGGGCTTCACGATTTTGTTCCCACGTGTGGTGATTAACGCCTCTGCCTACCGTTTGAACTATCATAGCATTGTTTTCTTGAGGCTCGGGGCTATGGCTCTGTGGATTTTTATCATACCCTACCCATGAGTTCTGTGTTGATTCCCTTCTGTTTGCCATGACTCCAGTGGTAAGGATCGAGCCCAATGGCATCCAAACCTTGCTATCATATGATAACGCCAGGGACAATTTAGAAAGGAAAGGTTGGCATTCGTTCATAAATTTTTTTAAGGGTTTCAATCTGAGAGTTGCCCAAGAGTTCACATTGACCTTCGATGGCTATAGAGCAAATATAGGTGACGTACAGTTAGAAGTAACGGAAGATTTTTTAAGCCAATCCACGGATTTACGAGCTGTCGGGCAAAAATGGTTCAAGAATGAAAAAGTTGAAGAGGTCTCCTGGACTTTGATGTTCATCTCACGGAAAATCACTTGTTGCGATTGAGGTATGCCAGTCTCATCCTTAAAACCCAGGTGGCATGATCTACTTGCTATCGTGAAACAATTAATTACGTGTGAAGGAAGATTTGGATTAGTTTTCCTGTATCATATGTGCTTGCTTATGAGTTTCATTAACTTCCCGTTGAATATGCCCTACTTCCTGCTTAGAAGTCTGTACAAGATGGGAAAACTGTTTAAGAAGAAGAGGTATGATTTGAGTTTATTCCATCATGGTTTAATTAAAATTATCCTTGTGCATCAGTTGCAATTATAAAACGATTGTTTGGATGCATTTATTTCACGAAATGGCTTTGGTAACAATGAGTTGGGATAGGTTGATAAGCCGGTTATCATAGAAACCCTTGTGAAACCTACCACCTCTCCTCCACCGCTCCTACCCTGTGATCTTGCCCTTAATAATGAAACCTCAACCTACCCTGATGTTACTCAACCAGATAATCAACTGGGTTTGCACCCAAAGAGTTTCACTAAAGCTGTTAAAAAACCCACAGGGAAGAAGCACAAGGGCAATGTTGATGTTAATTTCAAGAATAAAAGGGTTGGTCATTTGATTTCACGATGTGCTTGAAATAAATTAAAACCATGTGCATACACAAGCAAAACAATTGAAGTAAGTGAAGACTTAGATTCAGAAATTGAGAGGTTTTTGGCTGAAGAAGACCTCGTGTCATACGGGCTCTATCTTGACACACTATATGACTATGTAAACAACCTACCTCCATGTCTAAAAGGTAACCCAAAATTATCGGGCGTTCAACTCTGTGATAAACCTACCTTTCATGTGGATGATTATCCAACCCTTAATGTTGTCAGTGCCAATGCACATTCCCTACAGCCACAGTGTGATGAATGTCGATCTTAGATCGACAGGTATTATATGGATGTTCCTTTGCTATAGTCCCGACTTAAATCTTTAAAAGACCAAGTGGATTTGTTGACAAACGAGAACAATAGACTCCAATCCATAACTCAAGCAAAGGAGAAACGCCTAAAAACTACAAGATCTGTCATTTTTAAGAATGTAGAGGCAACAACAACAATTGTAAACTCCAAGATTGCTTGATACGTTTTAATCCCATGATTTGAGGTATGATCTTTTTTGAAGTTTAGCATGATTTTGTCACTCTCAATTTAGAATATACGATTTGATTGAATAAATTATCTCTCTTATAAAGATTAGTTTTTTCTGTTTATTGAATAAAATATGATTGTAGTTTCTATTATAACTAGCTACAGAATCGTAAGATTCTGTAGCCAGTTATAAAAATTTGAATTGCTTGATTTGACAATTGAAAACATATCTAAAATTTTCCCATTTTCATTTGTTTTTAGGAACCCATGATTTCCAAGGAGATATGAGGCACTGTTGAGATCTCTCAGCCATATCATCTTTGTGTTTTTAGTAAATAGATTAGGCTATTGGTATTTTTATTCAGTAAAATCTGGATGGTTGCATCCCCCATATTTTTGGAACAGATTTGATATTATCAACAGGAAACATTTTTGTTTCCTGGAACCTATATAAGCATGTTATTTTGTAAACATGGCATCATCTCAGCCTGGGGCAACGCTATGGATTTTTCATTTACAAACTTGAATGAAATATAATACTCGTCACAGCTTTAGCTTTTCCGTATTGTGGTTTTATTCAAGTCATATTTATTTCAATTTGTAAATAGATTATGATTGCTTTCGCTGTCGTGGTTTACTACAAGTTGTTATGATAAAAGTTTATATATTATCCATGTTTCATGTTCCAGATTTAACACACATTAATCATTTTGTTCAAACTTGAATTAAGAGATTTATCTTTATCTTTGATTGAACGTTTATACACAAGTTCTCACAGCAGGATTTATCTTAATGTGGCTGCTTGTAAAATTATGAGATTGTTGTGATCGTATCTTTTATGTGTTTTGTCATTTGAACTTCATCATAGCTTCTTCACATGTATGAGAAGCAATTTTAGGATCTGCTACAGGTTTACCTAGTCAGATAAGGTGACTGGATGCTACACATCGAACAGATATTAGATGCGATAACAGGTCAGCTTGTTATTTAATTTTATTAGTATAATAAATATAGAAGTTCCCTGTAGTTAAAACATTTTTTTACCATCTGTTATTTCTTTTGTTTAATTAGACAGTTTGATATTTGATTTTTTAAATTTTTTTTATATATAAACATTATAAGAAAACAAATCAAAAATATTAAATAATAGCTTTACTATTGTTTAAAAAAAAAAAAATCAATTTACATTCGATTTTCACGGATTTAGATTAAAATTCGTATTTTGTACATATTATATATATATTAGAAATAGAATTATTGGTATATATTGTACATATGATAAGTAGAGTTATTTTATAAGTATTAGTTAGTTAAACTATAAATATATATTAGACGTATATATAGTTTTCAGCGATTGTTATTTATTAAGTTATTGCATTTCCTTTAGTTTTGTTTTTCTCTTTCTTGCCAACGGAGCCGCTAAACCCGTCAGAGTGGATTAATCCAAATGGCTTGGGTTAATTAGACAACCCCGGACCGGATTCACTCCTCCAGTTGATGAGTGGTCAATTTCACCTGTCAACAGGGAGGCAATTGAAGTATTGCCTCAACCTTTAACAGATCTACCATGATCCCGGTATGAGAGACTAAAAATCCTAGAAGACGTCCAAACCTAATGCAAAAGATGCATTTATGAGGGTTCAACCGAATTCTATAATGACGACATCTTTCAAAAAATATCCAAAGGTTCTTAGGGTGATCCACTCTATTATGAGAGTGAGCAGTGACATCGTCAAGAAAATCTTCGACTCTGTTCTTAAGATCGTGGAATGAGAAGGTCATAGCACGTTAGAAGGTTGCTCCGGCATTTTTAAGGTCGAAAGGCATCTTCTAGTATGTGAAAGTACCCCAAGGACAAATAAATGTCATCTTATGTTGATCCTCGGGTTAAATTTGAATTTGGTTATACTCTGAAAATCCATCCATGCAATAAAACACTTTGCTTCCCGCAAATTCGTCGAGAATCTAATCGATGAAAGGTGTCAAAAAGTTGTCTTTAGGACATTCTTTGTTTAGGTCATGGAAACTCATGCATACACGGATGGTTCCTTGCTTCTTATTCATGGGAACGAGATTGGATACACATTCAATCAAGGGAACCATGTAGATAAAGCCAACATTAAGCAGTTTCTATACCTCTGCCTTAATAGCAGAGGCCTTTTGGGATTGACAACTCTAAGATGTTGTCGAACATGCTTAGCATCCCGGTAAGTTTTAGTTTCATGTTCGACAATTCGAGGGTCGATTCCTGACATCTCTTTATATGACCAAGAAAATACATCTTGGAATTCCTTGAAGAGCTCAGTGTAGATTAGGATTTCCTCAGGCGAACAATCTGCACTGATGTGTACATTTTCAATCTTTCTAGGGGTAAGAGAGATATCGATCACGACGGTAGGAGAGATACTCGCCATATTTACTTTGGCATAAATGTCATGTGTATCAAGTGGAATTACGGCGTGACCGACTATATCGCTTAGAGTAGATCGAAAGTCATCTTGTTCGATTCTAGGAAGCTCTGGGAGAAAATAAGAGCGATGATGCACATCATCCCAAGGTTTTTCAGAACCATTCATGGCCTTGATGATAGCTTCATCCAAGGGAAAAGACTCATCGAGGCAGTCATGTGAGCAAGACAATACAACGACAGTCATAGCATACGTCCAACGATACAACGAAAGTCATAGCATAAGTCCAATTGCATCCTAGTAACAAGTTATAATCGAGGGGCACATCAACCACCTTGACATCCACCTCTACCTTCTTCCCACCTAACTGGATTGGAAAGGAAGGAAGAATACCGTGAGGGTGGAAGGAATGACCATCAAAAGCAGTCAACATGATCAGAGACTGGGAGAGAGTCAGAGAGCTGAGAGCTTTCCAACAGATTAGGGACATCACACATGTTGCAGTGCCTTCATCAACAATCGTAGGCTTGATGGTATACTTCGAGTAACCCACGTGGATTCAAAATTCCACATGGTAAGGCAAGCAAGGCTTCACATCTGTGACATCAAAGTTGATAACTTTCAAGCCACTGGGGTCTATATCTCCTAACGCAGATAGCAAGGCATTCCTCTATGAAGGCCATGTCTGAAGTACCTCCAAGGCTGACATCGCACAAGGGGTTTGACCCAAGTCCTCAACAATAGAGTAATTTTGGGTGGCTCTAGCATTTGGATTGTGGGTAGAGTGCTTAAGTACTTATTTCGAAATACGAGGCAGTGGCTCAGGTTTTTCGATCTGCAAGGGAATTTTCGGAGGAGGAGGAGATTCTAGACCAGGTACATTTTGTGGAGAATTGTAATCGCGAGACCGGGTGGCTACATTTACCTAAGAATTGACCATATTGATACACAAATGGTCACCGCCTTTTGCCAGTGGGTTTTGACTCTTGTCGGCCACATTTCCATCATTTGAGGAGGTTGAGGCCATGTGTTGGTTATGTGGGAAAGGATTCATCACTATGGCGGGCGGTAGAGATAAGAACATTGCAGCTTCCACAAGTTTGGGGCATAAATGAGTAAGGTGATCATTTGTACAAAGCTTGCAGAGAAATTTCACCTTACGCCTTTCTTTCTTTCCCTCACCATCATTATTATTCATCCTCTAAGTATCACAATTGTGCTTGGGTTTATTATTATTCTTCCCACCCTTGCAATTATTATTACGTCCTTTCTTCTTATTCCCGCCTGGTTGTTGGTTACCATTTGGGTCGGTCGATGATTGCACAGAATGTAAATCCACCAACTGAGTGGGATTGGAAGACACATAAGAAGTTGGCCCTTCGATAGACTAGTTTAGAGATAACTCTTTCAAATGTCTTGTCATCGAGTCTGTGGATTTCACATTAGGGGAACCTACAATGTAATCAGCATGAGGTTCGGGATTTTGTCTAGAGTCATAGTTTGAACTCAGTGTGTACAGAAGAATATCGTATAACATCCCACACTGAGCATATATAATATCTAATTGTTGGGCTTTGAAGATTTCTTCTTCCTCAGATGTAACCCCATATGTAGCAACATCCTTCGAAATAGTAGGCTATAAAGACTTAAGGAACCACTCTAATAGGAATTCTTGGGGTATGCAGGTCTTGATAAACCTCTTCCATCTATGCCACTCCTGGATGTGATCCGAGATATTGTTGGTTGTGGAGCCTGATTATCTTCTTGATTTAGAGGTCTTTTACTTTTAGCCGCGTTTATACCCCATGAAGTATTTACACCCCAGAAGTATGTACACTCTTCCATGCGGGGGAGTGCAGAGGGGGGGTACCCCCTCTGCGGGGTCTGAGGGGGCTATCCCCCCGGCTGGGGGGTCTGGGGGCAAGTAGGCCCCCAAAGAAAAAATTGCCTTGTAAAAGTATATTGTAATTTCATTGTAAATCTGGACTGTTCATTATAAGGTTGTAGATCTCACGATAGAGATTAAGTTAGGGTTTTTTGCCCTAGAAGGCAACCCTCTTTTATGAGGGAAATGTATTGCAGCTATGTATGTTGGCGAGTATTGTATTCTGAGAGAGGAGACTGTGAGAGAAAGGATAGGAAGTTACAACGGGTTTTGTTGTAGGTTGTATCCCTTCATTTTGCTGAATAATAATAAAGAAAGGACCTGGCAATTTCTCTGGTGGACGTAGCCCACACTAGGTGAACCACGTAAATCTGTGTCTCTATTGTATTATGTATCTTCTATGTTTTGTTTCCGCATTTTTTTTATTTTATTTCTCCACGGTCCTGTTTTTCTAACAACTGGTATCAGAGCGTAAGGTAACTCGCAGGAAAAGAGGGTTCCTGGTTCGAGTGGGAGCAATGTCGGAAGATGGAAAGTTTAGGGTCGAGAAATTTAATGGCCAAAACTACCAGTTATGGAAGATGCAGATGGAAGATTATTTATATCAGAAGGATCTATTGCTACCATTGAGCAGAGTAGCAAAGAAGCCGGCGACCATGAAGGATGAAGAATGGGAGATTCTTGACAGAAAGGCTCTAGGAACGATACGGCTGATCCTGGCAGGGTCAGTGGCTTTCAATATCTTGAAAGAAAAGACAACGAAGGGTTTGATGGACGCGTTGGCCAAATTGTATGAAAAACCCTCGATGTCCAATAAGGTATTTCTAATGAAGAGATTATTTAATATGAATATGTCAGAAGGTGGGTTTGTTGCAGATCATTTAAATGAATTTAATACGGTTACTAATCAACTAAGTTATGTAAAAGTGGACTTTGATGATGAGGTTAGGGCTCT
>ML814348.1:0-29391 GCA_009831015.1 Picea engelmannii | reverse complement strand
AGTAACCAGGGAGAAACTGAGTTCTTGCTCAGTTTCAGTTGGTCTTCAAGAATGAAGATGAAGATGAGAAATTTGCCAGGTCCAAGAAGGTTCAGAGTCCAGCATATACAACAGCGGTGGAGTTGTTGAGATCAATCTCCAAGAGGGAGATTGTTGGTTGTGGAGCCTGATTATCTTCCTGATTTAGAGGTCTTTTACTTTCACCCGCGTTTATACCCCATGAAGTATTTACACCCCAGAAGTATGTACACTCTTCCACGCGGGGGAGTGCAGAGGGGGGGTAACCCCTTTGCGGGGTCCGGGGGGGCTATCCCCCCGGTTGGGGGCTCTGGGGGCAAGCGGGGGTTCAGTGGTGAAGCCCCTGAAGCAAAAATTTCCTTGTAAAAGTATATTGTAATTTCATTGTAAATCTGGACCATTCATTATAAAGTTGCATATCTAACGATAGAGATTAAGTTAGGCTTTTTTTCCCTAGAAGGAAACACTCTTTTATGAGGGAAATGTATTGCGGCTATGTATGTTGGAGAGTATTTTATTCTGAGAGAGGAGTCTGTGAGAGAAAGAAGAGGAAGTTACAACGGGTTTTGCTGTAGGTTGTATCCCTTCATTTTGCTGAATAATAATAAAGAAAGGACCTGGCAATTTCTCTGGTGGACGTAGACCACACTGGGTGAACCACGTAAATCTGTGTCTCTCTTGTATTGTGTATCTTCTGTGTTTTGTTTCCGCATTTGTTTTATTTTATTTCTCTGCGGTCCTATTTTTCTAACAAATATGAGTGGCTTTATCCTGGTGTAAGGTCGACATAAGTTCTAGGCCAGCATCGTAATGAGTTGGAAATTGGAAGTGGTTAAGGAAGACTAAAACCATGTGACTAAAGGTCCTGTATGCCCCCCTAGGTATCTCGATATACCATTTCACAACAACTCCAATGAGGGTGCATTGAAACAATCTGAACTGAATAGAATCATCATTAAGGGAATTCGAGGAGAACCATAGGTGAAAGGTAGTAATGTGATCACTAGAATCCTCACCATTCTTACCTTCAAACATCAGAATGTCCAAAGGAAGCTTGGTGGGGATGGGGGGCCATGTAGGATCATGACTCACATGGTCGTTCATCAACTTAGACCAAGAGAGCCAAATGGGTTCGTGGAAATAGGTTGAGTATTCACTATAGGATGGGCAACAATGATGATAGGTAGCTCTGGCACTACAACCATTGTGGTTGCAGGAGTCGAAGGGGTACCATTGACTATAATAGGTGTGGGAGTCGAAGGGCTCCCAATATCTTGATATCTTGGTTCAGTACTCATCCTTGTAGAATCACAAGTTTGATAAGTGGAGGTGTGTGTACCACGTTTAATAAATCTATGCCTTTTAGAAGGAAAAGACTCAAAATATGGTGGTAACTATAACAAGCGGTGAGACCTGTGGGGAAGCTAGTCTGGCTCCACGATGACTTAAGATTCTAGATATAAAAAACAAATCCTAAGGACAACTAGTAATCAAAGAGAACACCAAAAATAATCAAATGACCAATATGCACACAAACAGGATAAAGTGGTTGAAAGGGGCCTCCCTCGCTAAAGTAGGTATGCCTCTCCCAAGAGGGGCCTGAAACTCCTTGCTAAATATCAGAGGTATTAGAACCAATTATAAGGGCCCTCATGGGCTTAACAACCAGTTGGTCAGATCCCCCCGAAGAGGTAATCCTCCATAAAGGTTGTGTGTTGTCTGACCCTTATCTGACCCAGGGTACCTACATAATAACCCCTGCAAGTAATCTATGTGGCACCTAAGTCAAGAAACTAAGCAACCACGGTATAACTGATGCACAGGCGAACAATCATAAGTCAAGTCCAGCATATGGGCAGGGTAGCAAAGCCTAAAACCTTGAAAACACCGCCTCTCATGGAGGTAAGGACACTAGCAAGATCCCCATATACAAATAGATCCCCAAAAATATATCTCATGCTAAGAAGGTATCATGGGGATATCCATTCAACCGACCTCACACAACCTCATGCTTAACTCCGATGTAAGTGAAGCCTCCTGATATTACCAATTACACAATGGATTTCTCCACTCCCTTAGTTAGACACATATGTTGATTTAATAGCCCTAGAGAAGTTTACTCACAAAATCCTATTCCAAGGCACTAAATCCTACACTAGTTTGTGCACCCTAGAAAATAAAATCGTTACTAATCAATTTTAAATTATGACTCAAAAGGTGAGGTCGTGAAACTAGTGATGTTATGACTCAACAAGTAGAATAAATGAAAATGAATACAATGCAAAGTCCTAACTTCGATTTCCAATAAATTATATGCTTCTTAAAAATGCAATTTTCAATTCAATTATGCATTTCTAAATAAAAATGCAATATTTCTTTACATGTACTAAGATAAATGACAAAGACTCAAGAGATCACAATGCCAATCAATGTAAAATGCCTAATATTTTTGTATTTTCAATATAAGAAAAATGAAAATGCAAGGATTGAACAAGAGCTTAATATATAGACTCTATTGTGCATAGAAAGAGACAACCCAAGTAGGATATCAAGGAGCAAAACATCCAACCCAAGGTGCAAGGACAATCAAAATTAAAATATGATGAGAAAGGCACTGCCCAAAAATTTAACCAAGGACAAGATTTATGTCATTCCACAGACACTTAACAATCACTACAGAGACCTAAGAAGACTCAACAATCATCAAAACCTACCCAACAACCACCAAACCCAACAAACAAGCAACAAAGGTTGATGTACGCAATTGTTCAAGGGAAAAGCACGTATGTATGCAGCTTGCAGAAGGACAACATGTGTATGTACGTGACTATCAAGCAAACAACCATGTATATGTGTCAAAACACAGCTAGGCTAAGGAGAAGGATGAAAGACTCAGACCTAGAGTGAACAAAGGATGTCAAGCAATCATACGACAATAAACTCAATATGAACGAGATAAATTTAAGGAGAAAAACACTCCAAAACCCAAAAAAGAAGATTCAATCCCCAGTATGGTCGCCAATTATGTTACAAGGAAAATATCTCTATGGCTAGGGGTAAAACACAACAGAAGGAAATGTCTGCATAAATCAACTCTAATATCAAGTATGCTATATATAAAAATATGCTATCAAGACAAGATAAAAGGCCTACCTCATTCAGACATTCGATGAAGTCCATCATTGAGTACTTGACCTAAAACAATATACCTGCAACTAGTCCTCAACAACCAAACAACGCAAGCATATGGTGATAATATATGATGTTAGCACATTCAATAGCATAATACATCAACATTCATAACAAATAAACCCATGGAATAATAATTAAAATATTTCCAAGATATTAATTGGACAAGAAAATAGTATTTCTATTAAAATATAATCAGCAAAAGTGAATGAGTTACAGACTTCCGTGTCAGCACGGTTCAGAACTGAGGAACTAAGTTCCTTCCAGCTGGGCCTCCATCACTTCAATCCTCCACCAAAGACAAGCTCATGTAAGAGAGACAATGAAGTTCTTAATCAGTAAGGGAAGAGCTTGGGGGCTGAACAATGTGTTCAAACTTAAAGGACAAAGGGTGCAAACTCAATGTGAAGTGAATAATTTCTCCAGAGTAACTTTGCTCTCAAAGTTGAATTCTTTCTCCTCTTTTTCCATAGCTCAAATTTGGCCCATTTATATCCTTCAAATGGAACTGAAGGGTCGAGTCAGAACATTTCTATTATATGGAAGGCCAAGGATCATTGATCTCGTGATGTGACATGTAAACCCGACACCATTTTTCAATTTTGGGCACATTTCTCGATGTACGCAGGATGTAGTGGTGCAACCTACATATACACATGTTGTATATTAGGCAAGGTGTGTATATGTGGAAAAATTATATTTTTAGCTCCGGGATTTGCAAAAAAGGGACTTCAAGTCTGCATAGGGAAATGGAAAAAGGCCTCATGTGCAATATTTCCTGAGGTTCCCAGACCCAAACTTTCGCATCTTTTGTTTAACCTTCTGCTTAATTTTGAAGACATATCGATAGGCCGCGCCCAAGGATGAGATGTCCAAAAAATCCATTTATGTCTAGATGTATCTATTCATACCACCATGGTACTTGAGCACCAGATGTCACTAAAAATATTTGATACCCAACTTTGTGCACAAGGTATGGAAGACATTGGTGAACTCTAGGACTATTTGGTCTCTTTCCTACGACAGTGTCATCCATCTTGTATACAAATCGTCATAAATTCCAATAGGGTAGTATTGTTCCTTAATAGCATTACTGAAGGAATCCCAAGTGGGTGCAACTAAAAATAATGTGGATCCTTCTGTTTCATTTTTCTCACCGAAAGTCTGCCACCAATCTTTGACATGGGTGACGGCCTTGAGAAGTGAAAATATAATATTTTCTCTATCGAAAAAGTTATGGAAAGAAAAATACCCTTCTAGAAGGTTTAAATATTTATCTATGGCATCTGCATCTATTTGACCTTAAAATATAGGAATATAAAAATTGCTTTGTACCTTGAAGGAGGTTGCGCTTCTGCTTGAGGTGGATGCATCACTTTTTGGCAGCCATAGAAGGATTTATACAAAGTTGGCCATCATCTCATTCCTCTGTCACTCAAGGGATTCCTCGAGAAACATTTTGAAAGGATCTCCTGTCCTGTTGTATTTATTTTCTCTTGGTGTGCGAGAAAATTTTTTCTTGAGAGAAACAAGCTCGAGACCCAACTCTCTATACCTTGACCGCGTTGGGGACATGCATTAAAAAACAACAAGGAGCAGACTGCACTGATACCACTGATCTAGATTTATGAGCGGAATGAAATGAAACCATAGATTTATAATGTTAACACAAAGACACAGTGAAAAATACCAGAGATACAATAAAACTTGACTTCTATTAAATAATAAATATGATGAAAATTGTAAAATGTAGACTAAAAACAAGATTGCTAGAATGGTGGCAGCTTATCTCTGAGAAGAGATGTGGCGACTACGCTCATTTGAAAGAAGATGAGTACAATGAGGCTTTGAAGGAAATTTTACAATAAATATGAATGCCAAAATGATAGACATACAAATACCTAACCCTGGGAGATGAAGTGCAAAAAGTCATGTGGCCTCGTTGGGGTAAGTTAGTACATCAACTTCCCGAGGTTGTAACTTTTGCATATGATCTCCATTTAGGGTGCACAATAGCTCGTTGGGAAGGTATAGACAAGGATATTAATTTAGGGGGCTCAAAGAGAGCCATTGGTTTCCATTGAGGTGACCAATCATGAAAAAACATCATTTAGGCCCTCAAAATGGCCCCCAAAGTTAGAAACTGCCAAAAATAGTAAATTGCTAAAATTTCCAGGAAACTATTTTAAGCCAGTTGGAAAATGTGGGTGGCCAATGATATCCTCCTGGATCAATACTCCATTGAAATGGTCTCCATTGCATTGAGGTCCCCCATCAAATGAGGAAATTTCTTATTAATTTGGCCCCGGGTGAGCCACTTGTTTTGGTGCAGGAACTGCCCTGCTTTGGCAACCCGATAAAGTTGGATCCTCTGCTGGCGAGTGCCCTTGACTTGTGTGTCTGTGATATGATCAGTGGATTCCTATTCCATGCATTCAGGGTTGAGCTCTATTGGTTTCAACTGTTCTTCTATCTCCGAGGTGTCCAATAATGGTGGAAAATAAGGTTGAAGGAGGTCCACATTGAACACTGGGTGCAAGCAAAGGAAGGAGGGTAGATTGAGCTCAAAAGCATTGTCACCGACAATATTGGTAATGGTGTAAGTCCCATAATGGAGTGGACAAATCTTTCAATGAGGCCCTGTAAGGCATTCTTTCTGCAAGTGCAACCAAACTTTGTCTCCCACCCGAAACTGGTGTGGCACTCAGTGTTGATCATGGCGCTACTTGTACTTAGCATTGGACTTCTGTAAAATATCCTAAACCTTTTGGAAGATGTGATGGATCCGCTCAATGAACCGAGTGGCTTTGTCAGCTGTAGTTGGAGCATGCGACAAGTCTTCCTGGGTGGTTTCAAGGGGTAGTGCAACATCCATGGGACTCAATGGTTGAAATACCAACCCTACCTAAAAGGGGATGTGGTCGGTTGAGCTATGTATGGCTCTAATGTAGTTGTGCTGAAAATAGGGAAGACTCTCATCCCAGGTGAAAGGGTTCTTGGAATTATACATTCCTAGGATGTGCACGATCATCCGGTTGATGACCTCGGTTTGACCATCCGTCCGGGGGTGGAAGGCAGTGGACTTGGTGAGCTTGGTGTCCAACAATGACCAGAGGATCAGCCATAATGTGCTGAGGAACCGACTGTCCCGATCTGGGATAATAGTTTTTGGGATCCCAAAGTGTACCCACACTCGTTCAAAGAAAAACTTGGTAGTGTCCTCCGCCGTGATGCTCTTCTTGCAAGCGGCCAAAATCACCATCTTGGAAAAGCGATCAACAATCACAAAAACATAGTCATTTCCCCACCTGGTGGAAGGGAGGCCCAAAATGTAGTCCATTGATATGGATTCTCAGGGCCCGTCAGAATTAAGAAGAGGAGTGTACATGCCTTGTTTCTTGATGTTTTATTTGGAAATAGAATAGGTAATGCATGACCAGATATACTTGCTGACATCTTGTCGAAGTTTCAACTAGTAGAAATTTCGTTGCAACCTTGACACTGTCTTTTCCATGCCGAAGTGTCCTATGAACTGATTATAGTGGGATTCCCAAATTATCTTCACTCGCTCGCTTGATGGAATGCAGAGATGGCCTAGATGGCACAACAACCCGTCCTGAATATGGAAATTATTGACAATTGTGTTGGTGCCAAAAATTTGGTAGGTGTTGGAGAAGTTGGGATCTGTCTCATAGAGGTAGGGCCACAAAAAGGTCTCATGGCCACAAGAGTCTAGCACTGTGGTGAGTTTCGTGACTAGAGGTCGATTGAGGAAATCAATGACTTGGTTGGTACTTTCTATTTTATACTTGATGTTGAGGTGGAACTAATGCAAATATGTAGACCACTTCTGATGGCGATCATTCTCCAATTTTCCTTGTGCCTGCATTAACTACAATGACTTATGATTAGTCTGGATGACTGTCTCCTTCCTGAGAATGTAATGCATCCATTGGCAGCAGGATTGCACATTGGAGTACATTTCTTTGTCGTCAGTAGGGTACTTACGAACAACATCTGATAGTGTCCCACTATGATAGGCCACAGGGTGGTCGTGCTGAGAGAGGAATGCACCCACAACATAGTCAAAAGATTTTGTCTCGATCTCAAAGGGTTGTTGCAGGTCAGGTAATGAGATCACTGGTGCTGAACTGATCCAGATTATTTTCAACACGAAATGAGAGCAGAGATATAATAAATAAATGTACAGAGATATCACATATATCCAATAATATAACATAAATGTATCATATATGAAACCATAAATACAGATATACAGTAATACACAATTTTCTATTAATGAGTGAAAATGTACAAAGACTATAAAATACAGAGTGAAAGACTCGCTAGAATGGTGGCAGGTTATCTCTGAGAAGATATGTGATGTCTACTCTCATCCATGAGAATATTCATGTTACAATGAGGCTCCAAAGGCCTTTTTAACATAATTAAAATCCAAAACCCTTTTGAAAAAATGTGAACAATTTTTGACTGGCCCAATTTAATTCCCTTAGCAGTCACTTGGCCCCAAATCCCCAAAAAACGTCGTTTAGGGCCTCAAAATGGCCCTAGAAGTTTGGAACCCGAAAAACTGCCGAAAAAATGCCAATATGGAAAACTATTTTTTGAGACCGTGGAATAGGTGGGTGGCCACCAATATCCACCTAGATAAATCTTCCATCCTTAGGAAGCAATGGTCTCCATTGCGTTGAGTTCCCAGGGGAGGGAGGGAAGCATTTGCTGAATCTAAATCTTGGTGAGCTACTTGCCTTGTTGGAGATGTCGCGCTACTCGGTTTGTGTAAGGTTGTCACAAACTTGTTGTTGGCAGGGTTGACTCTATTCAACCAGTCGAGCTACCTGAGATGACTATGTGCAGACATAATCTTTGTGTTTTGCTGCAATCTTCTCAACATGCTTCTGTTGGGTAAAAGGTGCTTGGGTCGAGGCTGTAGTGGTTGCAGTATTGTTATGTTCACCTTTTGAACAAATTGTGAAGAATTTGAATTTTGTAGTATGAGATACTACCTTGCGGCACTATTTAGGTGCGACAATAGTTGGAACTACCTCTGGTATTCTATAGAAATGACCCCCCAAAGTAACAATGACACTACAGGGTCGAGACTCATAAACAACATGGAACTTCCACGTATATGACTGGACCAAGAGAACATCCCAGACATCTAGTGGAGACACCTCACATAATACCTCGTCCTTGAAGGGTTGGATGCCATATGACAATCGACACTACTGGCTAACACAAAGATCTCGTCCTTGGCAAAGCCACCCGATGTTGTATAGTTGCGGGTGTGGTGTTGTCGAAAATCCCAACTGTTTGATGACCTCTACTAAGATGAGGTTCTTATGGCTTCTGCTATCAACAATAAAATGTAGCGGGGTCCCTTTCACCCACATCTGTGAATGAAAAAGGTGCTCCCTCTCTTCAGGATTTGTTGGTTCTTTTGGTTGAATTGTTGCAGTCACGATAATAGCAGAGGGTCTGCATCGATGATCTATCTTTTACCAATATTTTCATAATCACATTCTGAATCAGGATTCATCTCCCTGTCTTTAATCTTGGCCACCAATGAATTTTTTGAGCAACAATCATCGGTGTTGTGCTAGGGGATTTTGTGTAAATCGCACCATTTTCCAGTGTCCTTCTTCGTCTTCCCATGACCCTTCTTTTCCTATGGCTTAGACTGGTTTTCAGGAAGCTATTTGTTAGGGTTGTCTTTATCATACTTTGGTTGTTGCAGGTTTGTAGACCCAAAATCCTATTTGTTTTGGTGCTTAAAATTCTTCTCAATTTTAACAGCATATCGATAAGAAGAACTGAGTGATGAGATATCTAGAAAATCCATTTTAGTTTGGATGTATCTGTATAGAGCCCCGCGGTATTTTAGAACCAAATGTCGTTCGGAGTCTTTGATACCCAACTTGGTGTGCAAGGTATGGAAGGTATTGGTGAAATATGGAACTTCTTGGGCCCTTTATTGCCACAATGTGTTCCATCTCATATATTGTTCCGCATAGTTGCCAACATGGTAATATTGTTCCTTGACCGCATCCACAAAAAAATACCAAGTGGGATCGACCCCATATATTCTAGATTCCTCTATGGAACTTTTCTCCCAGTTAGTTTCCTACCAATGTTTGACATGGAGGAGAGCCTTAAGGAGCGCGGAGGTGATATTTTCTCTGTCAGAAAAATGTGAATAAAGAAATAACCTTCTAACATGTTTAACTATTTGTCTAGGGCATCCGCATCTATCTGACCTTCAAATATAGGAATATCAAAATTGACATGTACCTTGAAAGTCGATATGCCTCCAAAGTGGTCGCTTGATGAAGATGCACATGCTGCTATGAACATGCATTGAAGGATGTGGGAACAATTCTCCATCATTTCGTCTCTCTGTCACGTGAGAGCTTTCTCAAGCAACAGATGAATAAAATATTTTTCTCCGTCGTTTTTCTTTTCTTCCGCCATGGAGGGTTTCTTGGCATGCGAGAGATATTGGCCTCAAGAGAGACAAGCTCGAGACTCAACTTGCTATACTCGGACCTCGTCAGGGACATGCACTGAAAAACAATCAAGAGCACCCTGCTCTGATACCACTCATACAGATTATTTTCGACATGAAATGAGAGAGGATATATAATAAAGAAATGTACAGAGACATCGCGAATATCCAATAATATGACATTAGTGCATTAGATATGCAACCATAAACACATATATACAGTAATACACATTTTTTTTTATTAATGAGCGAAAATGTACAAAGACTGTAAAATATAGAGTGAAAGACTCACTAGAATGGTGGCAGCTTATCTTTGAGAAGAGATGTGATGGATACTTGCATCCGTGAGAAGATTCATGTTACAATGAGGCTCCAAAGGCCTTTTTAACATAATTAAAATCCAAAATCGTAACCCCGGAAGATGAAAATCCAAAAGGTTTGCGGCCCCGATGGGGGTAATTGATACATCAACTTTTTAGGGGCATAACTTTTGCATACGATCTCCATTTGGGGTGCTCGATACACTGTTGGAAAGGTCTAACTGAGAAGAAAATTTTTTGACTGGACCAAGTAAGTACCTATGGTGGTCACATGGGCCCCAAATCACCAAAAAATGTCGTTTAGGGCCTCAAAATGGCCCCGAAAGTTTGGAACTCGAAAAAATGTCAAAAAATTGCCAAGATGGAAAATTGTTTTTCGAGCCCGTGGAATAGGTGGGTGGACACCAATATCCACCTAGATCAATCCTCCCTCCTTAGGAAGAAATGGTCTCCATTGCATTGAGTTCCCAAGGGAGAGAGGGAAGTGTTTGCTAAATCTGAATCTTGGTGAGTGGCTTGCCTTGCTGGAGACGTCATGTTGTTCAGTTTGTGGAAGGATGTCATGAACTTGTTGTTGGCCGGGTTGACTTTGTTCAACCAGTTGGGCTACCTGAGATGACTGTGTACAGAAGGAATCTTTGTGTTTTGTTGTAATCTTGTCGACCTGCTTCTGTTGGATAGAAGGTGCTTGGGCCGAGGCTATAGTGGTTGTCGTATTATTTTGTTTTCCTTTTGAAAAGATTGTTAAGAAGCTGAATTTTGTAGTATAAGATACTACCTTGTGACACTATTTAGATGGGACAATAATTGGAACTACCTCTGGTATTCTATAGAGATGATCCCCTAGAGTAACAATGAAACTACGGGGTTGAGAATCATAAACAACATGGAGATTCCACAAATATGGTTGGCCCAAGAGAACATCACAGACATCCAGTGGGGAAAAATCACATAATACCTCATCCTTGAAGGGTTGGATGCCATATGACAATCGAAATTGTTGGCTAACACAAAGATCTCATCCCTAGCAAAGCCACCCAATATTGTATGGTTGTGGGTGTGGTGTTGTCGACAATCCCAAATGTTTGATGACCTCTGCTGAGATGAGGTTCTTTTGGCTTACGCTATCAACAATAAAATGCAGTGAGGTCCCTTTCACCCACATCTGTGAATGAAAAAGGCACTCCCCCTCTTCAGGATATGTTGGTTCTTTTGGTTGAATTGTTGCGATCACGATAATAGAAGTGGGGTCTATGTCGATGATCTGTCTTTTACCAGTATTTTTAGAATCAGATTCTGAATCAGGGTTCAACTCCTTGTCTTTGATCTCGACCACCAATGACTATTTTGAGCGACATTCATTGGTGTTGTGCCAGGGGATTTTTTGGAAATCACACCATTTTCTAGTGTCCTTCTTCATCTTCCCGTGAGCCTTCTTTTCCTGTGGATTAGACTGGTTTTCAGGAAGTTGTTTGTTAGGGTCATCTTTATCATACTTTGGTTGTTGCATATTTGCAGACCCAAACTCCTGTTTGTTTTGGTACTTAAACTTCTACTCGATTTTAACAACATATCGATAAGTAGAATCGAGTGATGAGATGTTCAGAAAATCTATTTCAGTTTGGAAGTATTTGTGGAGAGCCCCACGGTATTTTAGAACCATATGTTGTTCAGAGTCCTTGATAGCCAACTTGGTGCCCAAGGTATGGAAGGTATTGGTGAACTCCGGAACTACTTGGCCCCTTTCTTTCCGCAGTGTGATCCATCTCATATACTGGTCCTCATAGCTTCCAACAGGGTAATATTGTTCCTTGACCTCATCCACAAAAAAATCCCAAGTGGGATCGACCCCATATATTTTAGACTCCTCTGTGGAAATTTTCTCCCAATAAGTTTCCCACCAATGTTTGACATGGGGGAGAGCCTTAAGGAGTGTGAAGGTGATCTTTTCTCTGTAGGAAAAATTGTGAATAGAGAAATAACCTTCTAACATATTTAACCATTTGTCTAGGGCATCCACATCTATCTGATCTTCAAATATAGGAATATCAAAATTGACCTGTACCTTGAAAGGCGAGGTGCCTCCAAAGTGGTTGCTTGATGAATATGTGCATGCTTCTATTGGAAGGCGTTGAAGGATGTGGGAAAAATTCTCCATCATTTTGTCTCTCTGTTCCCTGAGAGATTTCTCAAGCAACATATGAATAGAATCTTCTCCTCCATCATTTTTATTTTCTTCCGCCATGGAGGGTTTCTTGGGCATGCGAGAGCAATTTTCCTCAAGAGAGACAAGCTCAAGACCCAACTTTCTATACTCGTACCTCGTCGAGGACATACACTGAAAAATGATCAAGAGCAACCTGCTCTAATACCACTGATCTAGATTATTTTCGGCATGAAATGAGAGCGGAGATATAATAAATAAATGTACATAGATATAGTGGATATCCAATAATATAACCGAAATGTATCAAAGATGCAACCATAAACACAGATATACAATAATACACAATTTTCTATTAATGAGCGAAAATGTACAAAGACTGTAAAATACAGAGTGAAAGACTCCCTAGAATGGTGGCAACTTATCTCTGAGAAGAGATGTGACGACTACTCGCATTCGTGAGAATATTCCTATTACAATGAGGCAAGGCCTAAGAAAATCCGAAGATCAATGAGCATGGTTGGGGCCGGCCAGTCACGAATGACTTGAATCTTGGCTGGATCAACATGCACACCATGCACATCAACAATGTAGCCTAGGTACTCGACCCTGCCCATGCCAAATGAGCATATTTCTAAGTTGGCATATAGCTTGTGTTACCACAGAGTGTGCAGAACCTACAGAATATGTTGGAAGTGTTTTGCCCAAGTCTTATTGTAGATGAGGATTTCATCTAGATACACCACCACAAAAGAATTGGTGAAAGGCCGTATGATATCCCCTATCAACCTCATGAAAGTTGTTGGGGCATTCGTCAAGCCAAAGGGAATGACCAACCATTCAAAAATACCTTCTTTTGACTTAAAGGTAGATTTCCATACATCTGTCTGTTCTTTTGGAACCTGATGGTATCCAGACTTCAGATCAATCTTACTGAAGTATTTTTCCCCCTTGAGTTGACCAAGGAGATCGTCGATTCGGGGAATCAGGTATCGGTTCCTGACTGTGACTTTGTTTAGGGCTCGGTAATCAATGCAGATTTGCCAGGTCTCGTCTCTCTTCTGCACCAACACGATTGGGCTTCCACAAGGTGATGAGATGGGTCATATGTACCCCTTGTGGAGAAGTTCTTGTATCTGATGCTTGTTCTCCTCATTTTCTAGCAGAGAGGGATGATAGACTGGCCCATTTGGTAGTGATGCGTTGGGGGTCAGATCAATGGGATGCTTGACCTAACAGTGCAACAACACTCCAGTAGGTGGCGAGAAGATGTCTTTGTATTCTTCCACGAACTTATCCACTTGCTTCTTTTGTGTGGAGAGGTCGACCGCGGAGGCCATGGATATGGATACAACCTTTCGCTCACTCTAAGAGTGAATCAAGAATAAAAAAAACTTCTCAATCTGAGAAATGACCTTCCTGCATTGCTTGGAAGAGATCAAGGAAATAGAACTAGGTGGGACTACCTTGGGTATCCTGTACAATTTCTTGTTCAAAGTAATAATAACACTACGAGGCCTAGACTCATATACAACATGACGTTTCCAAAAACAAGGTTGGCCCAAAAGAACATCACAAACTTCAAGGGGAGCAACATCACACAATACCTCATCTTTGAATGGCTTAATGTCCTATAACAGGAGACATGGTTGCCTGACATGAAGATCGCTTCCTTGACAGAGCCATCTGATGGAGTAGGGTTGCGGGTGCAACATTGTCGGTAGGGCTAGCTGCTTGACAAACTCAGTTGAGATGAGGTTCTTCTGGCTACTGCTATCAACGATGAAGTGTAGTGGAGTGCCTTTCACCTACATCTGTGAATGAAAGAGGAGCTCGCTTTCCTATGGATCATCAGGTTCACTGGGATGGATCTTAGTGCTAGCAACAGTGGCACTGGGTTTCACATCAATGATCCATCTCCCCTTCTGTGGTTTTAACTCAGGGTCGAAACTTGCATCTGATTCAAAGGCTCTTACTTCAACCACTAATGAATGCTTTGAGTGACAATCAACAATGTTATTCCAGGGGCTCTTATGGAAGTTGCACCACTTCCCGGTATCTTTCTTCGTCTTCCCATTGTCCTTCTTTGCTTCTAGCTTGGACTGGTTGTCATGAGGTTTCCCATCTTTGCTCTGTCCTTTTTTCTGTGGGTTAGGGCTTCCCTTTCCTTGCTTCTACTGTGAGGGTTTCCAAGACCCAAACTATCGCGTCTTTTGTTTAAGCTTCTACTCTATTTTAACAAAATATTGATAGGTCATGCCCAATTACGAGATGTCCAAAAAATCTATTTCTTTATGGATGTATCTATGCATCTTGTCGCGATACTTGAGCACTAGATGTCACTCATAATATTTGATACCCATCTTGGTGCGCAAGGTATGAAAGAAATTGGAGAACTCTGGTACTATTTGGTCTCTTTTCTATTGCAGTGTGGTCCATCTTGTATACAAGTCGTCATAACTTCCAACAGGGTAGTATTGTTCCTTAGTAGCATCCCTGAAGGAATCCCAAGTGGGTGAAACTTAAAATAATGTGAATCCTTCTGTTTCATTTTTCTCATAGAAAGTCTCCCACCAATATTTGACATGGGGGACGGCCTTGAGGAGCACAAATATAATCCTTTCTCTATCAGAAAAGTTGTGGACTAAAAAATTCCCTTCTAGAAGGTTTAACCATTTATCTACGATATCCACATCTATTTGAACTTCAAATATAGGAATATCAAAATTGATTTGTACCTTGAAGGGGGTGGTGCTTCCGCTTGATGTGGATGCATCGCTTTTTGGTAGCCATCGAAGGATTTGTGTGAAGTTTTCCATCATCTCATTCATCTGTCGCTCAAGGGATTCCTTGAGCAACATTTTGAAAGGATCTCCTGTTCCGTTGTATTTTAATTTTTCCCTCCATGGGCAGTTTATTGGGTGTGCAAGAGCAGTTGTCCTCAAGAGAAAAAATCTCAAGACCCAACTCTCTATACCTTGACCGTGTCAGGGACATGCAGACCACTCTGATACCATTGATCCATATTTATGAGTGGAACGAAATGAAAACAAAGATTTATAATTTTAACATAGAGACACAGTGAGCAATAAAAGAGATACAATAAAACTTGACTTCTATTAAATAAGAAATACGCTGAAAACTGTAAAATGTAGACTAAAAACAAGCTTGCTAGAATGGTGGCAACTTATCTCTAAGAAGAGATGTGATGACTATGCTCATTCACAAGAAGATGAGTACAATGAGGCTCTGAAGGAATTTTTACAATAAATATGAATTCCAAAACCCTATACATCCAAAAATATAACCCTAGGAGATTAAGCGCCAAAAGTCATGTGGGCTCCGTTGGGGTAAGTTAAAGTACATTAACTTCCCGGGGTCGTAACTTTTGCATACGATCTTCGTTTAGGGAAAATGATAGCTCATTGGAAAGGTATTGACGAGAGATTCATTTAGGGGGCTCAATCATAGCCTTTATATATCATTGAGGTTCCCTATAGTGAAAAACGTCGTTTAGGCCCTTAAACTGGCCCTAGAAGTTAAAACTGCTAAAAATAGTAAATTGCCAAAATTGCCAGAAAACTGTTTTGAGTCAGTTGGAAAAGGTGGGTGGCCACCGATATCCACCTATATCACCCCCCATCAATGAGATATAAACTATGTTTCTAGGGGATATGAGAAATCTTATGGTCCCCCCATTTATTCTTATTGATCTAGTAATAAGTGAAACTACTTCATTTTCCAATCGATCTGCTTGATTACCTCCACGTTTGAAAGCATTCAATATATTCAAAGTTCCTTGATATGCTTTGAATTCTATAGTGGAGACTCGGTAGATTAGAAACTTTAGAGATCGATTTGTTTCTCATATGCCTAATTATAATCAATGATCTCATATGCCTAATTATAATCAATGAGTCCCCTATTACAATAAGACTCTTGGTCCCTCTTGAACTTAGAATCTTTAATCCTTGAAGGAGCACCAATGATTCTGATTGGTTATTGGAAGCTTCTCCTAAGCCCCATGAAAAATTATTTCATGATTTAATTTAGGATCAAAGGCAACCCCCCTTACACCAACCACCCATCTATGAAGGCATGTTTTTAGTATTTGGGACCAAGTGAAAATTCTGAGTGACTTCGTTGGATTAATACCTCTTTTTCATGATAGCTTCACTGAACATGAGCTTTTCCTTGTTCAAGAATGTGATATTTATCTGGGTGATTTTGACGAAATACTACCCCCCATTGTTTGATTATGTGAGATTCGTCTCGGTGACTTTGATGGAATAGTACCCCTTGTCAGAGGAGCTTAGATTAATGTGAGATTTCTGTTGTTAGAGAATGTGAGATATGTCTTGGTGACTTTCACATAATAGTACTCCCTTTTTATCCGATAAGGTGAGATTTGTTTGGGTGACTTTGATGGAATAAGAACCTCTATTGTGGTAGCTTATTTTAAAATGAGATTTGCATTGAATAAAATATTTGTCTTCCCTAAGTTGATTATGTGGAATGTTGTGATTTACCTTGAAGGAGTAGGCACCAATAATGTAACTTAATTATCACCTTTACCCATTAAACAAAACATTCATGACAACAAAGTGTTTTCATTTCCCTTCAATTTATATTCATTCTAATATTGGATAGAAAATGTCAAAAACAAGGGAGTAATGAGCACTTACCTAAAGGCCATTGAAATTTGAAGATGAGAGACACACACATTGATCTAACCAATTAAATTTTGTGTATTTGCTTCAAGTTTTTTTAATATTGGATAGAAAATGTCAAAAACAAGGGAATAATGAGCACTTACCTAAAGTTCATTGAAGTTTGAAGATGAGAAACACACATGTTGATCTAACCGATTAAATTTTGTGTATTTGCTTCAAGTTTTTCTAATATTGGATAGAAAATGTCAAAAACAAGGGAATAATGAGCACTTACCTAAAGGTCGTTGAAGTTTGAAGATGAAAGACACACACATTGATCTAACCAATTAAATTTTGTGTATTTGCTTCAAGTTTTTTTAATATTAAATAGAAAATGTCAAAAACAAAGAAATAATGAACACTTACATGAAGGTCGTTGAAGTTTGAAGATGAAAGACACATATTGATCTAACCAATTAAATTTTGTGTATTTGCTTCAAGTTTTTCTAATATTAAATAGAAAATGTTAAGAACAAGGGAATAATAAACACTTACCTAAAGGTCTAAGATGAGAAACACATTTATCTAACCAATCAAATTTTGTGTATTTGCTTCAAGTTCATGTTTCCTAAATACTTTTCAGTGTTTTAACTTTTCCTTCGTGGGTGCCAAAGTGTTTTGAAAAGGAATTAAATTTTGATAATAAAACTCAAAGATGAAACATTGAAACTTGAATAATAAATTATATTACTATTACATAAGGATTTCCCAATTTGCCTCCCAAATTGGGAGGGAAAAATATGCACAATAATTTAGGTGGCATGCAGTTCCATATATTCTATAGCTATATATACTATAAATCAATCCTATAAGAGAAGAACTGTAAACTCGTTATCTACTCTAACATAGGAGACTTTTAAGCACAGACACACTTTCAATCGAAACCCTAACTGCTCCAGTGTCTTCAACTGTACATATTCTTCAATCGGAACCCTAACTGTTCCAGAGTCTTCAACTATACGTATTGCTTTTAGTTACATCAAGGTTTACCATTCAATGTGCTTTCTTATCAAGTACGGGTTGCCCACCAACCTCAAGTCAGGCCAACTTTGTCGTTACTCATCAATCAACTGTAAAAAAAAGTTTACATTGCTCATCAATCAACTGTAAAAAAGGTTACATTGCTCACTGATAAGCACATGGTGCAACTGAAAAAAGACGGCGGTCCATACTCCAGTGCACGTTTACTGTCGTGCGCAAAAGAATAGTCCGGTCCCCGTTTTTCTGTAGTCCTCACGAGAAACTGATAAAACAGCCAGGAAGTAAGACAGTCCAGTTCGTGTTTTCTGTCGTCCTGACGAGGAAGTGATAAAACAGGTAGGAAGTTAAAACGTATAATTTCTTTTCCATTAGAAACTGGGAAGAGGATTGTTTTCCACCTCCAAAACATGATTTACGTCACCAATAAGATCACATCCACGAGATTCAACCAGCTTTATCAAATATTTCTGATTCAAACCAACTAAAATTGTGATAAATGGTGGAATAGATCTAGACACGGCACTGTAGTTTGGTATTTTTAAAAAGGTGTTGGTTAAAGTTTTATTTTTGAGGTTTTTGTTTTGTTTGAATTAGGCAATGAAATTCTGGAAAAAATCATTATTTTTTATTGTTTAAATTGCATTTTTGAATGCATAAATGAATTTAACTTGCTAAAAAAACTAGGAAACAATTGGATTATACAAATTTAGTCACTTAAATCTACTCAAATCTGCAGATCCAACCATTTCTCACCAAATTTAGGGCAAAATAAAAAAAAAAAAACCAAAAAACTCTAAAAAAAATAAAACTTTTAGACTACTCTTTTTTTAAAATATAACCATTTCTCACCAAATTTAGGGCAAAATAAAAAAAAAAGAACCAAAAAACTCTAAAAAAAATAAAAACTTTTAGACTACTCTTTTTTTAAAATATTTTATGTATATTTTTTTTAAACTGATCAATATTTTAAATATGATATATATTTTCTCAACTTTTTTCTAATTAAAACTTGTCAAGATTTTAAACATGGTATTAAAGTCAATTTTTAATATGGTATTACAGTTAAGTAAGTTTTGATATTTTTATAAAAAGACTGAAATGATCTATCCAGGGGTGTATGTGAAAGAGGTGGATGGATGTAATTTAAAACAATAAGTTCTAATTAAAACTTGTCAAGATTTTAAACATGGTATTAAGGTCAATTTTTAATATGGTATTACAGTTAAGTAAGTTTTGATATTTTTATAAAAAGACTGAAATGATCTATCGAGGGGTGTATGTGAAAGAGGTGGATGGATGTAATTTAAAACAATAAGTGGAACTAATCCAAACAAATTAAAAATAATTATATTGTGAACTGTGTGTGATAGAGGTGGGTGGATGTAGATCGAAAGAATTAGACATTTTTAGAAGAAGTATTGAAAGTGTATCCATTTATTAAATTAGTTGATGCTTGGCTAGTTGTAGAGAAGGTGTTGGAAATAATATCTATTTAATATTTAATCTTAATCACATATAATGTAAGATGGTATAATATTTAATTATATATGATATATAATGTAATTGAAATGTTGGAAAGATGTAGGATACATTTGGACTCCTAAAAAGCAAAAATATATTAAAATTTTTTTTATTCAATTTTGAATATTAATGAAATTACTTTTTCTTAAGAAAAATATATAATATATAATGTAAAACTAAAAAATATATATAATATCTAATGTAAGATGGTATACATTCAATTTATAATGAAATAATTTTTTTATTAATTTTATTGGATATATGTAAACATGATTATGAAAATTTAGATTAATTATAATACTCTGATAATATTCAGTTTCATTTAGAAAAATGAACACTCCAGCTGTGCATTACACTGCCTTTCATTGGCAAAGAAATAGGCTTTGACATCTTAAAAAAGACATACATGAAATTTGAATTTGAGATTTGATGAATATTGTGTGTGATGGGAGACCGCTATTTTGGAAGGAGGTCTGAGAAGAGTGGCAAAGCTGACTTAATGAAAAAGTAAAAATGGTGGCGCTGGAAGCATGCAACCCTGACGTTGATCCTATGACAAAAATCATAAAATATTCTGAAATGAACCATTGACCTTCATTATATTTCATGCTGTATACCAACGGATACAACTGTTGCCCCAACAATTTAGTTCCTGGTTCCTAGATAATTCTCCAGAACGTTATATTGCATCTGTTGAGATAAATGGCAGCCTCTGTTCAAGTGAAGTGGCAATATAATTTGACAGTGATATATTTGTATACATAGTTTTTTTTTTAATTCATCGGTGTTGTTTAACTGTTCTATAAATGTTTTTTTTTTTATTTAGAATTGGATTACATAAATTTGTATGAAATCATTATTTAAAATCTATTTTTGATTGTAAAAATAGATTCAGTATGCTGCAAATTTTTAGTACATTCAAATTATATAGAAATAATCACTTAAATCTATGAATCTAACAATTTCTAGCTGAATTTCAAACAAAAATCCCAAACTAAAAAAAATTATTTCTTAAAACATTTAAACTAAAACTATCGGCATAAAAGCAAAGTTTCAACCACATTAACGCAGTTAATTCCGGCAGTCTGTCCGCTGTAGATTGAGTGGCAGAGCTTGCATAACTGAGAGGTGCAGGTAATCATCAGCTGCGGCTCCGCCAGGACTCTCTTCAGCGAATTTATGAGTGTCTAATTTTTGTAGGTTGAGTGGCAGAGCTTGCATAACTGAGGGGTGCAGGTAATCATCAGCTGCGGCTCCGGACCCTTTCTTGCAAATTTATGAGTGTCTATTATTATTATTATAATAATAATAATAATGAGCAAGTTAATTTAAATAGTATCATAAAAATACAGTGAAATTTTATATGATAAATTAAAATATCCAAATAATTTTTTTTTATTAAATTATATATATGTACATAACTAAGATCATAACTTTTAAACATGATCTAGAAAGCCTCACTGTAAATATATTATATGGTACAACAATAACTTCGACTCCCATTACAGATAGAGCATACTCACCAGAAATACATTCCAAGGCGAATGCCTCTATTGAGGAATAGCAGACCGACGAAGGCGTCTATTGAGAGATAGGATACCGACGAGTTGCAACATTGTATAATTTACAGAGTGCATTTGGCATCGAAGATGAACTGGTCAACCGCTCAGTGTGCTCTCTACCAAATACAGACTCGAGAATCCACCGTGGTTTAATTTTATAGTTATTAATAAACTTCATTAATTAACACCAACAACTGATGCATCATGTCAATGTAATTTGTGGTTTCTAGGGTCACTATTATTTGTAAATTTTGCCTCACAATTTTGTTAAACAAGTACTGCATAACTTTGTTAAACAAGTGCTACATGGCAATGTAGTTTCTGTAACCAAACATTTAATGAATAACTAACAAACATTTAATGAATAACTAACAAGGAAATGGATCAAACTATGAACCATGCAATACCATGGAGCAGTTATAAAGTGATCTTGACAAAACAAATTTCCAATAAGTGGTTCGTGGTCCATGGCTTGTGCTGAAAAAAAATTGCTTAGTGATGCAGCAAAGCTAGCCAAAAGGTTAGCTAGTTGGTAGGACTTTGGAGAGTGTTACATGGTTGGCCATTGCTATTTGTATATAATCTATGCAGACTTTTCCACGGAGGGTGAGAATGTCAATGAATAAGTTCCTTTCAAACATTGAACTTTGCAACTTTAAAAACAACTCTCGCGATCCTTATGTTATATCACATTGCTCCGTGTAACTCGATGTTCATCCGGTACCGATACAGCCAGGAAGAACATGCTCAACGGAAGAGGCAGAGGTTGCATCAGAGGCCTCGGCGGATGAAACCTCTGAGCCTTTGATATCACTATTTTTGCCGCCCCTCTGGAGAGGTTGTAAAAAATCTTGCATCTTCAGGTGCGTGGAATTTGCAGCAAAAGATGAGATAGTAAATGTTATTCGATGTCGGAGGGTCTCTTCGCTGAAAATACCGGAAGACCAGATAGTTGCATGATCAATTAATTCGACAAGAGTGCATTCTAAATAAATATCATTAAGGTGAAAATTTTACTTAAACGCTCACGATATCGTTAAGAGAACAATACATGATTCGAAAGGAGGGTGGGGAAGCTCCATGCAATGGCTATTAGGTTTTGTGTTCTGAAATCTTGAAAAGGAAAAAGAATGCACAAAAATATCATAGGCCTGGCAGAGATATGGAAAAGAACAAACATGGATGTTCGCTTTAGCTTTGGCGCCCGACTGAGGACCTTAACAACCACTCGCATGTAAGTATATTTAAAACTCATCCAAAAAGGATCACAACGCTGAGAATGGCTCCAACAAACAGAGAAAGGGGAAAAATTCAAAGTTCTCAAAACTTGGTAAAAATGACATTATCACGAAGAGCACATTACAAGCTTTCTAACTACGCAAAAGGCTCGTCAAACGGAGTTACATTTTGAATGATATTCACGGTCAAAGTTGCGGTCAACCAGGGCTAGTGAGCAAGGGACACATCATCATCCGTACTGTTGAGGTCAGCATGATGTCAACCACTGATGTGGCAGGGTGATGTCATCGTATGGGATGATGACGCAGCATGCCACGTGGCAACACCAGAGACTACCATGTGTCACCCGCTAGTGGACTTTTCAGGGGTCCATATGGACCAATAGAAAAGTGCCACATGGCACCCCCAGGAGATGCTAGATGGCACCACCCAGGGAGCGTCACGTGTCAGTATGACAGTCACAACGAAAACCACATCAACATACAGGGGGGCGTATCAGACTCCACGTGGCATCCCAAGAATGCCCAATGTTGCCCCGTAAACAATTTTATTTAAAAAAAAAGAAATGCTAGGTCCGCCAAATCTAGCTGATCACGTCAATTTTGAATGATCGTTGGTAGAGCTTCTAGTATATTAACCAACTACCAAAAACGGAGTCCGGTGGGTTCTACCCGGAACCTCTACCTAGTCCAACGCCTTCATAACTCCGCCCTAACCAATGCGCCTAATGGTGTTGCTTAGTATATCCATCGTTTTCGTTATTTAAAAAGTGCAAATCCACCCAGAGCCGAGGGGAGAGAGGCGCGACTGTACTGTACGACTGCGCACACGTATTTTGAGATGAACACTGTCATAATTGCAGGTACAGAGTGCACGAAAATCGAGACACAATTCCTCTTGGGCCCGGGAGTGCTAGAGTTGGATCGGAGCGTGGAGATAGTCATTTTTGGATAATGCGACGCCATGAATCCAGTGGTAATGTTTGTTTTCTGATCTGAGCATTATTTTTGCAGCTTGATTTCAAAATGAGGTATATTCATGTATTTGCCAAATTCTTTTGCTGAGTTAAAGAAAGAGCCTACCCATTTGAGAGAAGGACCCAGAGATGTAGTCCACTAGGGACGAACTCCGTTATCAAGCTTTTGTGTTCAGATCTGATGCTTATCTCTCTTCATTTTTAAGTTTTCCCTTCTTTAATGGTGCACTTTAATTTATGCTCATTTAATACAATTATTTATAAGTAACGATGAAAAGATCTCGAATCAATATTTAAAATTCTAGACCGAATGACTTTCAAAATAGTGAATTGCGATCTCAAAACCATGTCAGTCAAGTTTTAAATTATCAAACTTTGTAAGGATGTCAATATTGTTCTAACAGTTTCTAGAGAATACCTTAGGTGCGTGGAATTCAAAACCTTGCAGAGTGCAATCATTTGGGAGCTGATACGAGCAAGTTGCAATTGTTTAGCACAAAAGGTGATTGTGTGGAAAGCATATTCAACATGAGGAAGTCACCACAACTGATATGGATCTGCTTGTATAACTATTTGTACTTCTCTCTCCCTTACCAAATTCCAAAGAAGAAGTTAAGAGTTCTAAAATTAAATGAGGATGACTCGGGACTGGAAACACTGGAAAGAATCTCAAGTAGTCATGCAATTTATTGACAAAAGACTGTTTTTATTTTCCTTCATTGTAAAAATTTCTTTGCTTTTAGTATCCTGTCTTTATATACCACCATCCACAAAAGTTGAGATTTAGACAAACCTACTTGGATATGTGTACATTACGGGTACCTCTGCAGTTACGGGAGTAGGATATCGCTGCTACTCACGTGTTAAAGATTCCAAAATTCGCAGGGCAGTTGAAGTTGTTTGCAAATGTTAGAGCTTGCAAAGGCGGTTAAAGAATTCCAAAGTCCATAGGGCAGCGGAAGTTGTTTGCAAAGGCTAGATTTTGCAAAGGAAGTGAATAACTAGACAATAAGCTGGTCAGAGATTACAGGTGAGAGATGTGGTTGTAGGTGAGATGGTAATGGTAACAAGATGAAACCTATGAAATATTTAGGCATGTGTGTCGTGTATGCCTAACAAATGCAAGAGAAAGAGAAGACGATGGAGATGTGGTTGTATTTGTCAAACTAGTTTAATGTCTTGACATTGAAATTCGATTGCATTAAAAGTAGTTAATGTTAAGTATTAATGCACTGACACTAGAAAAATATCATTGTATCTTTGGAATTAATCAGACAGCGAAGGGAGAACATTAACAAGAGAAAACATAAACATTAGGCATAAAAATTATGAAGAGAGAAAAATCAAACATTGGGAAGAGAAAAGCCCGCAATAAGACTTCAATTCCATCTTCCAATCAGATTATAAAGAATATGTTTTATTTTATTATGTAAAAAATAAAATTTTTAGTTTGCTATGTCGAACATTGTAGATTGAGGAAAAATATATAATCAACGCCAAACTAATACAAATTCAACTCTCAATCGAATGCTAGAGTCCCTACTTTCCTTTGATAGGGACTAATAAGAGATGTAACCAGATCATCAAATCAAGACTCTCGCGCTGTATGATGACACATTATTTGTTTTATTATAATTTTCTTTCAAAATAATCTTATAAGTTTTTAACCCTCCTCTATGGGTAAACCACCTGGCACCTACAACCTACTAGAATTTATGATGGGCAACTTAAATTGTTGAACGTCAAGTTTGCAGTTTGAATTTCTTTTTACCTGTTAATATTGACATGTCATTCTTTTTGTTACATGTCAAATATATTTTCAAACTGAAAATACGTCCTACAGGCCGTCAAATTCCAAGCCTGCTTGCAATGTCAAAGACATTCTTGGAAATACCCACTTCTGGCTATGCATAACAACTGGATGTCTTCTTTGGCCAAGTGGCTCACAATTTCAAACATCTAGTGTATGTCTATATTGCTCAATCTCTCCACCAGGTGGATTAACCATGTCTATAGGTATCCCATTTTTCCTGTTTAGTTTGTTGTTCACAGAATGAATCATCATCTCACCGCCCCTGCTACAACAATAAGAGGCGCAAGAAAAGGATCAAAGAGACTGTATTTTGTTTACAGAGATGTTATTGAGTAACACCCCTTCATATGGTATGACAATTTTGATTATTCTTTGATTCACTGGCTAGCAGGATGGGTACCTCGAATCACACATGAATCTAAGTCTCAGTCATAGCCCCCTCTGAGTCTAGTCTAGAAGATCCATTGAGGAGAGATTTTATCCTCTAGCGACTGGATTGAGGACCCAAAACCTTTTGCATTGAGGTCTTCTTTAGTTATCTTCCCTAGGAGGGAAGCTTTGGGCCAGGGAGAGGATAAAAGGGAACAATACCTTGGGGGCATGATCTATCTCAGTTATATGAGGGAAAAACTGGGTCATCAGGTAACATCTACATTACTGTTCGGGTTCAATATGCTTCACCTCCTTTTCTATGGCATCTCTTAGAGAGTCTGGAAACTATTTGATCTGTTTGTAATATATTGTTGTGTCTAGTTGTGCGCAATTGGCTTCCCAACAACCTTATTTTTCACCAAAATCACAAAATCAGCTTCGTCCCTCAATCTGATATTACTTCTTTGAGATCGTCAGCGATAACATTTCAATCTCTGTGTATATGAGTTTGGTTAAAGGCATTTTGTTCCAAAAGTCAATTCCTTAGGTTATACCTAACCTTCCAACTTGTGTAGCTATGGTATGCAGTCGTTTTGTGACCTTCTAACACGCCTTCCCAATGTGCTTCCCCAACCATGCATGTTGAAAGACGAATCACTTGTTGGATGAAATGTGACCCTATTTTCACATCAACAACATAAGTGGAAATCAAAGTAGATGAAGATGAGGGAGGAAAGGCACGATAATGAAGCACAATAAAGCACCTAGAATCAGCCTAAGAAGGGTCCCAGACATGCATGCATGTCTTCGATAGGTCTTGATATGGGTCGATGCATCCATATTGCTTATCCATATTAATTAACATCTATAACTTAGAATTATGGATTAATATGAATTATGATTTGTTTAATGTATTTCCAACATTTAATAATTTGTAGAAAATAAATACAAACCAAATTTATCATTCAAATAAATACAAATTTGTCATAAAAATATGTAATATAATGTGGTGACCATTCCAAGGGGATCTGATTCAATGCTAGAGTGGCATGTTGGCAAGTCCCAAGTTTTTGTCCCCTTTAGATTTCAACACTTAAATAATGATAAAGTGCAATTTTATTACACAAGATGTGCATTTTTGTAAATACCCATCTCTATTTGATGTGTTTTTATCATTCCTAAGTTCTAGCATTTCCTGGTTGTGTACCATAAATGGTTCTTTCTAAGATAGTTTCGAGTTGTAGATAGGATCAAAACATGTGATGTTAGCCATTCTCTATCATGATGTGTTATTTGACATGTTTTATCATTCCCCGAGTTCTTGCACTTGTTTTCCACTACAAGTTGTGTTGCAATATGCCATGTGCTTGACACAAATGTCATTATCTAATTGGACAAGACGAATGCTTCTTTCAACTTACTTTTGGTCACATGTGCAAATTAACGTTAATATTGATTTATATTTAATCAATTTTTAATTAATAACATTGGTCACATGTGCCTTATGTGAGCATGCAAATGTATTATCAAATTTGGTAATTTGTCCAAGTATTATCACATTTTGTAATTGGTATTTTAGGGTTTGTTGCCTTATGTGATCATGCAAATTGTCCAAGTGTTATTACATTTGGTAAATTGTACAAGTATTATCACATTTTGTAATTGATATTTTAGAATGTATATTTATTAATATAGCCATTAGTTATCATATATATATGTAATTGATATTTTAGGGTTTGTTTCCTTATGTGATCATGCAAATTGTACAAGTGTTATCACATTTGGTAAATTGTGCAAGTATTATCACATTTTGTAATTGATATTTTAGAATTATATTTATTATTATCACATTTTATAATTGATATTTTAGAATTATATTTATTAGTATAGTAGTTATTATGTATATATTATTGTGTTTAAAGTAGTATTTAAATAAGTAAACTATATTTTTAAAGTTTAAGAAGTTAATAGTAAACAATTAGCTTATAGCTTATGAAGACAATAAGCTTGTTATAAAGTAGGATTTGAAAAAGAATAAAGAGGATAACCATTAAAACTATTATATATATATATATATATATATATATATTATAAAGTAGGATTTGAAAGAATAAAGAGGATAACCTATATATATATATATATATTCTTTTATGACTTTTTATATATATAAAGTTTGATCTTAAAAAAAATTGCTTGAGAAAACCTTCCTTATCATTTAAAAAAGACATTGACTTTGAAATGAATTGTTTAAGAAAACTTACTTTCCAAAAAAAACTCTTAGATATAGGAAGAAAATGTTTATCAAAACCCATACTTTAAAAAATATGGTTGAAAAATCTTCAATTTAGAAATGTTGCTTCAATATGTGAAAAATAGCGAAAATGTTGCACAAGAAAACCAAAATAGCGAAAACATAGAATGAGTTTGTTCAAAAATATGATAATACGATTTTAGACAAACGATTTTATATCTTTCTGTGCCAAACATCACGTTCCATGCCAAAACATCACGTCCCCCTATTTTTTTTTGGCCAACAGATGTTTCTAATTTCAACTTTTTGGCCGAACTAATAACTTGCGGTTGAACATTAGTTGATTTGATCTGAAAGTTAGTCATTCCCGTTTAAACTAACTTTCGACCGAAACCTCCTAACTTTTGGCTAAAAAGCTACTAACTATTGGTCAAACTATTAGTTCGATCGAAAACCTGTACATATGGTACTTTTCATAAAACTATCACTTCTCTTCAGCTTAGCCTAACTTTTGTAAGAGCAGACTCCTTCAAATATTGTCAGTCTTGTTTAAGAACTAATACTAACAATTTTAGAATTGAATGAACTTTCATTTGATCCAAATATGAAAAAATTATATTATGAAACCTTTCACGTGTTTAAAATATGCAACTTTTTTAGATTGGTCAAATTTAAAAAACTGTAGAAATTATAATATTTATCCATGAAATTCAAAACTATAGTCATACTTTAATAGAGTTTGTTTGGATTGTTGTAGCATATTTCATTTTTCATAAACACAAGTTTAATAATGAGTATATTCACATCTAAAAACATAATTCATTATGAGTCCCTTCATTTTTAAGGAACATACTATCAAACAATCACTAAATTCACATATCAAATGTCAATAAAAAAAATTCAACAAATAGTCAATATAAAGCTAACAAACAATAATTCAAAACTAAAATTAGGTGGGTTTTCTTTAAAAATATAATGTCGAATTTTTGGAAAAGAATAAATAATGATACTATGTGTATGTATTGTTCTCTAATGTTTTATAAGTTGATCTTTTGGTCACTATGCATTTCTTTTTAAACTGAAGATGAGAGATTTTATATTATAAAAGATTTCCATAAATTGATAATGAATCGTACATAATAAACAATGTTGAGTAACTCAATACAATACATAGACATATCCTATATAAGGATTTACCTATATTTGGGGATCTCTCAACATGAGTTACAAAAAGATTATGATGATAAGTGAAGAGATTACAAAAAAACCACAAGAATTTAACTACATTGTAATACATTGGAAAAATTCATTTCTTCATACAGTTCAAGAGTCACCCAAATTCATCTGCTACTACTTTAGTCCCTTTAGCATCCTTGGCAGTTTGATTGAACATTCTTTTAACCGTGTTCCTATTGCTTACTCCTTCCACAAAGGGGGCAAAGAAATTTGTGCTATGATGACAAGTTTGGAATATAGAAAGAATAGTCTCTTTGAGAGAAATCATATCATCATCCAAGGACATTATCTTCTTGTTATGGTCCAATATGATCTTCATGCTCTCATCCTCACAAACACTATTTGAGGTGAAATGATCCTCCAACTCGACAACAACATCCTCAAGTGCAGATGAAAGCCTCCTTAAGGAATTTTTTGTTTCATTTTCTTAAGAGAACTCCATACTTCCAAACTTAAAAGGCAAGAAAAATAGTGCAAAGGGTAGTTGTTGGAATACTAAGAGGGGGGGGGG
>ML814347.1:72003-90046 GCA_009831015.1 Picea engelmannii | reverse complement strand
AAATGGGTAGCTTTACCAACCTTACAACTTGTTATAGAAAAAAAATATTAATTCAAATAAATTTAATAAATATAATATTTTTTTGTAAATTTATATTTTAAAATTTGAGAAATTAAAACAAAATTTTATGGAACTTATTAGATTTGTAAATGTTAATATTTCCAAAGATAACTATTAAGTGAATATGTCATTTTCAAGTTTACAAAATAAATATGATAATTGGAAAAGATTTAACCAGTAAAAATATGCATTTCCTCGAAAAATAACTTCAAATATAAATATTTAAGATATATCAAATTCCATAAATTAAATGATGTAATTACTACACAAAAAAATTCCTTATCACACAAATAAACAAATCTCTTCAAATATAAATATATAAGATATATCAAATTCCATAAATTAAATGATGTAATTACTACACAAAAAAATTCCTTATCACACAAATAAACAAATCTCTTGTATTATTAATTTGGCATCTAACTAAATTATAACCTTAAATTAAATTATTATTATTATTATATAAATGAATTATAACTATACTTAAAAAAAAATACACATTGTGAAATGAAATCTATGTTTCATTAATTTGTTTGCAATGGTAGTTGATAAATGAACGATTATGCCATTACATTTATTTTCGGTGAGCCTATATACATGTGTATATACTAATAGTTATAAAGTTGTTGACATTCAATAGTGAGGCCCACTTGAGTCGTATGTTCCCTTCACAATCTATATTTATAATCTATATAAATGTAAATGAAAGGGTTGAATTCTTCATACCTATGTGGCAGTAAAATTATAATACTTGATCTAGAAAAATATTTATATGTTGAGGCACATGGGTTGCTTAGGGATTTGAAAATAGTGCATCAATCACCTTCATATTCATAATCACCTTAACTTGTATGTGGCCTAGATTTGTTGTGATACCCCATTGGACCCACTTAGGGTGGAAGATTTTCAATCAATTAGGTCATCTAGCTATGTTGTTCCATGTAAGTATAAATCTTGAGCTTATTCCTAAATTCTTGGGAATTTTTGGGTTGTATTTCAACACCCATAAGGAGTTTTATTTACCATGAACCATACTAGTTCTTTAATCCCAAGCTTTCGAAGTGAGATTGTTTTAAAGTTGAATTGTCAAAAAAAAAAAACAATTTTTTTTTTTTTATATATGTTTCAATTGAGGGTAGGTTTTAAGAGAGATTTTGAGGTACTTGAACCTATTTCTTTTGAAGTGAGATTATCTTAAGGTTAAATTGTCAAAAAAAACAACAATTTTTTTTTATATATGTTTCAATTGAGGGTAGGTTTTAAGAGAGATTTTGAGGTACTTGAACCTATAACCATACTAGTTCTTTAATTCCAAGCCTTTGAAGTGAGATTGTCTTAAGGTTGAATTGTCAGAAAAACAATTTTTTTTTTTATATATGTTTCAATTGAGGGTAGGTTTTAAGAGAGATTTTGAGGTACGTGCACCTATTTCTTTAATTCCAAGCTTTTGAAGTGAGATTGTCTTAAGGGAATTGTCAGAAAAACAAAAAAAAAAATTATATATGTTTCAATTGAGGGTAGGTTTTAAGAGAGATTTTGAGGTACTTGAACCTATTTCTTTAATTCCAAGCTTTTGAAGTGAGATTGTCTTAAGGTTGAATTGTCGAAAAAACATTTTTTTTTTTTTATATATGTGTTTCAATTGAGGGTAGGTTTTAAGAGAGATTTTGAGGTACTTGAACCTATTGGACAACTACGTTAGATGCTAAAGTCATTATAATAGGAATCGAGATTTCCTACTAATTTGCAATTAACATATACACACATATATTAACCCCCAAGAGTGTGGGTGGTGGGGGTGATATCTTGTGCCTAAACCTCAAGCCCAAAAGGCCTTGTCTACAATAAATAAAGATATATGTATCAAAGTTAGGAGAAAGACCAATAAAAAAACCTTTGGTATCAAATAGTCAACATGTTAAAATCTATGTGGTTATGGGGTCAATGTTTAATAGACCTTTGGCCTCAAATGCAGGAAAATAAATTGATGGTCATTTTGGATTGCTTCCTCTTAAAAAGGGAAAGAAGGCTCATTCTCCACCCCTTATTCCAAGCCTTAGATAGCCTTATAGGCCTAGGTACATTTTGCCAAACTCATTTCGCACTTATGGAGATGCAATGCATTACCTTGTGTTCATTTCTAAGGAATGTAGTTATCAGTGTAATTAGTGTTATATTATATGTAATTTATTATAATATTGACTTAGTATAAATTAAGTATCTTTGATGAAAATTTCTAATTGTCTATCATTATTGTGGTACTTAGAACATCATTAATGGTCCTTTATTAATATGATGATTAGAAAGTGGTTTAGTAGTTTGTATTTAATGTTGTAGTTTTCCTATAACTAATCCCTATATAAAGGATTATCTTTATTGTGGTAGTTAAAACTTGATTAATGGTCCTTTATTAATATGATGATTAGAAAGTGGTTTAGTAGTTTGTATTTAATGTTGTAGTTTTTGATGCAGGAGCATCGCCAATAGCAAGCAAGCGTGAAGATGGAAGACAACTGGAAAGCACCAGTGCACATTTTTTGAAATGTTTTGAAACATTAATGTAATAGTTAAGAGGAAGCACACTTAGAGATTGTAAACAGATCTTGAGCAGTTTCTCTCATCTGTAGTAGGTGAAGGCATTTATGCATAATTAATGTGAGTAGGTAGAATTAAATGCAGATTAGACAGTTTAGAGTGTAGGAGGGAAAACTGAATATAGACACCCTCATCTTGTATCATTGTAACATTAACATTATCAATCGAGAAGAGAGCATGAAGTATAGAGGAGAAGACGCAGGGAGCTGTGTAGAAGAGCCCATGTACAGAAGTTCTGAGATTAATATATGAAGCTTTGATTTAGACTCATGGTGTTCTAATACTTTCTGTGTATACATGTCAAATGTTATGCTCATGGTTGTTTTACTCTTTCTGTTGTGCATTTGCTTTTATGCTATGTATGTATGATTTCATGTTGAGTATTTGAAGTCTGATAAAGTAAGGGAATGAGTTTCAATTGTTTCTCTATTTGAGCAAGAGTTCCTGCAAGGAGTGCAGTGAAACGTTCGCAAGGAGTACGTCGATGGGTTCAGAGTTTATCTTTGAAAGTTCAGGAGGGATACCTTTGTTCTCATCTTTCGTAGAAGTGCGAGTTAGGAACATAAGCCATGCAAGGTATGCACAGGCTGGTTGAAAGTTCAGAACTTGTCAACCAAGAGAAGAGTTGAAGGACTACTATCGCAAGGGGAGTGCAAAGGGTTGAAGAAACCGAATATTTAGAAGTATCTGAAGGGTTGTCGCAAGGAGTGCACGCAGGAGTTTTTTTTTTTGAAGACTCGAAATTGTGAAAGAATCTCAGGAGAGTTAGTGCCTGTAAACTGTTCAAAGGAAGGTAGAAATCAAACCTGTTTGAAGGGAGACAGAACGAATTTTTTTTGCAGAGGTCAAGTTCTAGCGAAAGAACATTTGTTCGTTTCGTAGAAATTCTCAAGAGAAGGATTGGGTGGTCGAAATTCTCTGTGGAGAATTTGCGAAGTCCTAAGAGCCGTTCGATCTTGCAGAGGAGCAAGGGGAGTTATGGCGATTGTCTTCTGAAGTATAAGCTTAGGAGAGATAGGGCCATAGATCCAAGCCAATGAGGGTCGTTGGATTACTCGTGAACTTTCATTTCAGAGTTCGGAGGTTTGAGGGGGCAGAAGAATTCACGTCCAAAGATAGAGGACATCAAAGTGGATAGGTGGCGTACTTGTCAAGAAGCGAAGTAAGATTCATTGACCATTTCGGGAGTTCGTGGGTTGGAGAACCAAAAGCTTAGCATCAGGATTCGCGGAATTGCGAAGTCCGAAATCCCAAAAAGGCGGAAAGTTCCATTGTGGGGCCAGCACTGGAAACGTGTCGGAATTCGGCATTTCGACATTTCGGGGAATAGGAGGTCAGGATATTTGTTCCGGGATTCCTGAAATAGCGAAACGCGGTATAAGTGTGGAGGATAACGAGGCCTACATTTTGGTGAATCAACAATTCGAGTTTCGGAAGTCGAAGAGTCGAGACACTCGGTAACAGGAGTCGCAAAGTCGCGATATCCAAAGTTCCAAAATAGTGAAGGACGTGATCACATAGTGGATCAGAGAATTTGAATTGGTGCTTAGCGTTGTGCACGTGGGCTCAAGTCATAGAGACCTGTGGTGACACCATCGTAGGTGTGTTTGATTTCCCGAGAAGGAATCAAAGAGTCAGTCAGATTCAAAGGGCAGAAAAAGAGCGATCCTGCGTGGACCTTAACCCAAGGGTTTGGGGGTCTACACCATCTGGTATCAGAGCCTAGGAAAATTTTCTTTGCTTTCTGTAGCAGGGAAAGGAGGAATTTTACAACCATTCCGCCGAGAAGAAGAAACAGACAAACACCTGATCCACCAGAGGAAAGGGAAATGCCAAGAAGAAGGGGCAGGCAATTACCTGATCCACCAGAGGTAAGAGATGTGCGTGACTTACGTTCTAGGATGGATGCTATGGAAATAGCGCATAAGCGAACAGTCGGTGCTGGGGATCTCAGTGATTCTGAAAGTGAAAATGAAGCTGAACATGAAGGAGAAGAAGTTGCAGCAGAGGATGCAACAAATGAATGCCTACTCAGGGCTGTTGCAAGGATAGGTGCCAGGGTAAAAATGGACATTCTAGTATATGAAGGAAACCTGGATGTTGAATAGCTTCTAGACTGGATTAGAGCTCTGGACATGTATTTTGACTATGAAGATGTCGAGGAAGACAAGAAATTCAAACATGATGTCACAAGACTTAAAGGGCATGCAACATTGTGGTGGGATGAACTACAAGCTGACAGATGCTGCAAAGGCAAGTAGAAAATCAAGAGTTGGGATAGACTGATCGCGAAGATGAAGGAGAAATTCAAACCCAAGGATTACCAAATCACTCTGTTTCGAAGAATGCAGAATTTGAGACAGAAGCTGATGTCAATGAAGGAGTACACTGAAGAATTCTATAGGCTGAACATCAGAGCAGGTCATCGGGAAAGTGGTGATGAAAAGGTTTCCAGGTATATGAATGGTCTAAGATATGACATTCAGGATGAGATGAGCATGATGACCATCCAAACGGTGGAAGATGCTTATCACATGGCTCTGAAAGCTGAAGAGAAGATGACCTAAAAACAAGGTCAAAGAGGACGAGGCATAAGTCATCCCAGAGGCAAAACAATTGTCCAAGATAGGAATCAGAAGTCTAAGGAAGAGTGAAAGAAACCTCAACCTCAAACTAAGATAGGTGGAATCTCACAAAGAGGGAAGTATGCCGAACAGAGAGGACAGTATGTTGATAAAAACACTTTTCCTCGCTCTAGAGGAAGAGGAAGAGGCATAGGTGGAGTAATAAAATGCTTCACATGCGGAAAGAATGGACACAAATCTTATGAATGTCCAGATAAGAAGAAAGAAGGTGGTGAAACTCACATTTCTGAAGCACAGAGGTGGAATGTTGAGGCAGAGGATGCTGAAGGCAGAAGATCACTGGTGATGAGGAAGGTTCTCTTTACGCCAGAAAAGGAGGTGGAGAATCCAGTGCAAAGGAACAGTCTTTTTCAGACTGCTTGCAAGAACAAAGATAGGGTATGCAAGGTCATCGTGGATAGTGGTAGCACAAACAATCTCATTTCTACAGAGATGGTAGAAAATTTGGAGCTAGAGACTATTGAACATCCAAGTCCATACAGAGTTTCATGGCTACAAAAAGGACATCAGGTAAATGTCACCAAACAATGTTTAGTTGAATTTAAAATAGGAGGATATAATGATAAGATATTGTGTGATGTCATTCCCATGGATGTTTGTCATCTATTGCTGGGTAGACTGTGGCAATATGACAGGAATGTGATTCATGATGGGAGAAAGAACACATACACCCTAGAGAAAAATGGGAGAACTCACATGTTGTTGCCGATCAAGGACAAAGAGGTGAAAATAGAGGTAAGAAACACTGTACTTCTCATGAGTGGGAAGGAACTTCTTAAGGAGGTTAAGAAGAAGAAATATCCACAATTCATCGTGGTTAGAAAGCCTAGAATTGTTTTAACCAATAAGAGGGTGAATGATTTACCAGAGGAAATCCAGAAGTTACTGGAGGAATTTGTTGATATAGTAGTGGACGAACTACCTCGTTCATTGCCACCAATCAGAAGTATAAGTCATCACATTGATCTCATACCTGGATCTAGTTTACCAAACAAAGTAGCGTACAGATTGACACCGCAGGAGAATGAAGAGGTTAAAAGATAGGTCCAGGATCTAATGGACAAAGGGTTGGTTAAAGAAATCTTGAGTCCATGTGTTGTTCTGACAGTGCTCAGTACAAAGAAATATGGAGGCTGGAGAATGTGTACAAACTCAAGGGAAATCAACAAGATTACCATCAGGTACAGATTTCCATTGCCAAGGATGGACGATTTGATGGACTGCTTGAGTGGGGCAAGATTCTTTTCAAAGTTAGATTTGAAAAGTGGTTATCATCAAATTCGTATGAGAGAAGGTGATGAATGGAAGACAACCTTCAAGACGAATGAGGGATTGTATGAATGGCTTGTTATGCCGTTTGGCTTAACAAACGTGCCAAGTACCTTCATGAGATTGATGAATGAAGTCCTGAAGGATTTCATCGGAAAATTTGTCATTGTGTATCTTGATGACATACTGATTTTCAGTAAGACAGAGGAAGAGCATTTGACACATTTGGCTATAGTGATGAAGAGGCTACGAAAAGAGAAGTTGCTGATAAATATGAAGAAATCCTCATTCATGAAGACATATATTATTTATTTGGGTTTTGTTATTTCTGCAGATAAGTTGAAGATGGATCCAGATAAAGTGGAGGTGATTAAGAATTGGCCATCACCAAAGAGTATCTTTGAAGTTTGAAGTTTTCATGGATTGGCTAGTTTCTATAGAAAATTCATTAGGAATTTCAGTGGAATTAGCGCACCAATGATGGACACAGTGAAGAAAAGACATAAATATTTTCACTGGACAGAAGAAGCAGAGAAAAGCTTCAATTTGTTAAAGAGGAAGATTACTGAACAACCGATTCTGGTGTTGCCTGATTTCAGTAAGACATTTTAGGTCAGGTGTGACGCTAGTGGATTTGCAATTGGAGCGGTTTTTAGTCAAGATGACAAGCCAGTCGCATACTTCAGTGAGAAACTGAATGAGGCGAAGGTTAAGTATTCCACGTATGACAAAGAATTTTATGCGGTCATACAGGCACTGAAAAAGTGGAGACACTATTTGGTTCCTAAAGAGTTCGTTTTGTATAGTGATAATCATGCCTTACAATTTGTAACTCAGCAGGATAAATTGAACCAGAAGCATGCAAAACAGGTTGAATATATGCAGAATTTTACTTTTGTAATTAAACATATTTCAGGAATTGCTAACAAAGTTGCTGATGCTTTGAGCAGGAAATGTTTACTGGTGCAAGAATTCAGAGTTAGAACTTTGGGTTTTGATAACCTCAAGGATATGTACAGAGATGATCCAGATTTCAAAGAGGTGTACGAGGCATCTGAGAATCCAGTTCTCAGAGATAGAAGTCAATGGGATGAATATATGATCCAGGATGGATTATTATTTAGAGGCAATCAACTGTGTATTCCGAAATGCTCTATGAGGGAGAATCTGTTGAGGAAAAAACATAGTGGAGGATTGACCGAACATTTCGATCATGATAAGACATTCTCGAAATTGAATGGCTCGTATTTTTGGCCAGGAATGAGAGCATATGTCAAAAGATTTGTGGACAGATGTAGAATTTTTCAACACACAAAAGGAAGGAAAAAAAACACAGGGTTATATCAGCGGTTACCCATACCAGAGAGGCCGTGGGATGTAGTAAGCATGGATTTTGTGTTGGGATTGCCAAGAATGCAGAGAGGGTTTAATTCAATCTTTGTGGTAGTGGACAGATTTTCGAAAATGGCACATTTCATACCATGTCAGAAAACCAATGACGTGACTCATATCGCAAACCTATTTTTCAAAGAAGTTGTCAGACTTCACGGCTTACCCAGGAGTGTAGTTTCAGATCGAGACACCAAGTTCGCGGGACATTTCTGGAGGACCTTATGGAAGAAGTTGGGGACGAGTTTTTCCTTTAGCTCAGCTTATCATCCTCAGACGGATGGGCAGACAGAAGCTGTGAACAGAAGCTTGGGAGATTTACTAAGGAGCCTAGTGACTGAACATCACAGTCAGTGGAATCACATTCTACCACAGGCGGATTTTTCTTATAATGATTTGATCAATAGAAGCACAAGGAAGAGTCCATTTTAGATTGTTTATGGAATGCAACCAAGAGGAGTTTTTGAATTGAAAGATTCAGAACATAATGAAACTAGGAGTGCTAGTGCATAAGATTTTGCAGAGGCAATGAAAGAACTTCACAGCCAAGTGAAGGAGCGATTGCAAAATTCAAGCCAGGAGTATAAGCACAAAGCAGATCAACATAGGCGACAACTTCAGTTTGAAGTTGGTGATTTGATTCTTGCACATCTGAGGAAGGAAAGGTTCCCAAGGGGAACATATAACAAACTAAAGATGAAGAAGATTGGACCATGTAAGATCATAAAGAAATTTGGGACAAACGCATATGAGATTGAATTACCCGATGGGATCGACATTTCACCAATATTCAACATCTCATATTTGTACCCTTACAATTTTTAAGAAGCAGGAGTAGACAATGAACAGACATAGGTTCAGTGGGCTAAACAAATGCCTATAGCTGAAAAGCCACAGATGGAGAGAATACTTGACAAGAGAGTCAACAAGAGGACCAGGATAAAAGAGTATTTCGAATACTTGGTCAAATGGAAGGGACATCTAGTTGAAGATGCCAGCTGGGAGAATGAAACAAAAATTTAGAAGCATGAACAGATAGTGCACGATCTCATGAACAAGAGTTCATTAAAGTTTTCAAGTGAGGGAGTATGATGCAGGAGCATCGCTAGCAACAAGCAAGCGCGAAGATGGAAGACAACTGGAAAGCACCAGTGCACATTTTTTGAAATGTTTTGAAACATTAATGTAATAGTTAAGAGGAAGCACACTTAGAGATTGTAAACAGATCTTGAGCAGTTGCTCTCATCTGTAGTAGGTGAAGGCATTTATGCATAATTAATGTGAGTAGGTAGAATTAAATGCAGATTAGACAGTTTAGAGCGTAGGAGGGAAAACCGAATATAGACACCCTCATCTTGTATCATTGTAACATTAACGTTATCAATCGAGAAGAGAGCAGGGAGTATAGAGGAGAAGAAGCAGGGAGCTGTGTAGAAGAGCCCATGTACAGAAGTTCTGAGATTAATATATGAAGCTTTGATTCAGACTCATGGTGTTCTAATACTTTCTGTGTATACATGTCAAATGTTATGCTCATGGTTGTTTTGCTCTTTCTGTTGTGCATTTGCTTTTATGCTATGTATGTATGATTTCATGTTGATTATTTGAAGTCTAAGAAAGTAAGGGAACGAGTTTCAATTGTTTCTCTATCTGAGCAAGAGTTCCTGCAAGGAGTGCATCGACGGGTTCAAATTTTATCTCTGAAAGTTCAGGAGGGATACCTTTGTTCTCATCTTTCGCAGAAGTGCGAGTCAGGCACAAAAGCTGTGCAAGGTATGCGCAGGCTGGTTGAAAGTTCGAAACTTGTCAACCGAGAGAAGAGTTGAAGGACTACTGTCGCAAGGGGAGTGCATAGGGTCGAAGAAACCGAATATTTAGAAGTATCTGAAGGGTTTCCGCAAGGAGTGCACGCAGGAGTTTTTTTTTGAAGACTCGAAATTGTGAAAGAAGCTCAGGAGAGTTAGTGCCTGTAAACTGTTCAAAGGAAGGTAGAAATCAAACCTGTTTGAAGGGAGACATAACGAATTTGTTTTGTAGACGTCAAGTTCTAGCGAAAGAATGTTTGTTCGTTTCGTAGAAATTCTCAAGAGAAGGATTGGGTGGTCAAAATTCTCTGTGGAGGATTTGCGAAGTCCCGAGAGCTGTTCGATCTTGCAGAGGAGCAATGGGAGTTATGGCGATTGTCTTCTGAAGTATAATATTAGGAGAGATAGGGCCATAGATCCAAGCCAATGAGGGTCATTGGATTACTCGTGAACTTTCATTTCGGAGTTCGGAGGTTTGAGGGGGAGGAAGATTTCACGTCCAAAGATAGAGGATAACAGAGTGGACAGGTGGCGTACTTTTCAAGAAGCGAAGTCAGATTCGTTGACCATTTCGGGAGTTTGTGGGTTGGAGAACCAAAATCTTAGCATCAGGATTCACGGAATTGCGAAGTCTGAAATCCCGAAAAGGCGGAAAGTTCCGTTGTGGGGCCAGCATTGGAAACGTGTCGGAATTCGGCATTTCGGCATTTCGGGGAATAGGAGGTCGGGATATTTGTTCCGGGATTCCTGAAATCATGAAACGCGGTATAAATGTGGAGGATAACGAGGCCTACATTTCGACGAGTTGGCAATTTGAGTTTCGGAAGTCAAAGAGTCGAGACACTCGGTAACATGAGTCATGAAGTCGCGATATCTGAAGTTTCGAAATAGTGAAGGACGTGATTACATAGTGGATCAGAGAATTTGAATTGGTGCTTAGCGTTGTGCACGCAGGCTCAATTCATAGAGACCTGTGGTGACACCATCATAGGTGTGTTTGATTTCCCGAGAAGGAATCAAAGAGTCAGTTAGATTCAAAGGGCAGAAAAAGAGCGATCCTGCGCGGACCTTAACCCGAGGGTTTGGGGGTCTGCACCAGTTTTCCTGTAACTAATGTAACTAATCCCTATATAAATAATTCTTGATCCTCTTTGTAATTATCATGTGTGACACAAGAATAAATTGTTATATTCACGAGAATAGAGTTTTCTCTAGAGGTGTTTCTCCACTATAATTTATGTTGTCCATGTGATATTGTGTTGTAACTCTACATTCTTTATGGAATTTTTATGTTGCTCTTTTTAACATGATGTCAAAGCTTTAGGATTGAGTCCCACATCCCTAATTACTTGTATTAAGCTCACTATGGAGTTTTATTGGTTTCACTCAGTTGAAGAGGACATGAAGCATTGCACTTGAATTTTTTTCTAGAAAAAGGAATCATTTAATATCAGTTTGGTTTTAATGATTTTCAAGTGAGTTTTGTTTTGCCATATTGAGATGACTCTGTGAATCATATATATTGATGGTATTTTCTCGATCTATTCATATAAGAAATTTATTTTGGTTTTTATTTGATGGAGTCACCTCTCCATAGTTAATGCTCAAACCACACTATTTTTGGGAGATAAAATTAATGTTTTCAACATGTATTGTTAAGGTTTGTGGCTTGTTATAGTTTCCACATGGATTGCTCAATATTTTGGGACATATTCCATAGAATTATTGGTGTTGAGTAATTTTGGCATGTTATAAGCTTGTTGAGTGTTTTTTTTATTTTATCTACCACCTTACACACTTGTTTAGGTACCCAGGGCACTATTTCAATGAATTATTTTTCTAGATATAGTACACTAGATTGAGACTGTATTTTTCTTGAGTGTGGATAGCATTTCAATGGTTAGTCTCTTATGGGTGATATGTTTCTACAACAAAATTCATATCTTTCAACTATGTCCTTGTTTTGAATATGGTTTGAGCTTAGTATTTTGTTTAAAGAATCATTTTTCATTGGTGGGAAGTATTTGCTACTATAAAAATTCTATTTTTTGTTGCATATGTTTGTTCCTTAATGATGACCTTTTGTTCCAAGTAATGAAGAGACGTGGATTTTATTCTTATGGGACCCTCACACATAGTACGCCCACTCAAAATTTTCTCTTCAAAAGAAACTTTCTTGCTTAAATTCGTTATGTCATTCATAAACCCTAGATTTTTACTTACATGCAATAATTATGATAATCAACGAAGAAAATGGAGGATGTTGTTATGTTCCTTAATACATCTAAATATGATTCACAAAAGATAACTATGAAATGATAGAAATGCTCTTTTACTTCATTAAATACGAAATCCTTAAGCTAGATCAATACTATACAAATCCTTTTATGGAAGGATAAACTCATGTTCACTTGCTCCTTCCATGGGGAAACCTCCAAATCAGAATTGCTCCAAAGTAATAATAACAATCCTTGACATATCCCATATGGAGGACTCCATCCTTATTTATAGTTACTTAGCAATCCGTAACCCTAACCACTAGTGGCCCTTACATTAATGACTGGGCCATATCACATTAATGATAACTACCAAGTGGACCTTATATAATAATAACTAACATAGTGGACCTAGTCAACATTAGATTAAATGTCCACCATAAATATATTATCATTAACTCTAATTGGACATTAGTCCCCCATTACATCACTAGGGAGTATTCAACTAGATGTACTTTAGAACCACTGCATGTTGTGGATCGCTATGGGTGATGGAAATGAACCTTAAAATAATAAGAATAAAGATACATGGTTGAATTGAAATAATGAATATTGAGGTTTGATTAGAATTTGTCTATCGTAGAGTTGTGATTTCACATTGGAAGTTCAAAAATACTAAATATGCTTGGGAAATGTTTGAGAATTTTTTCTCATTCTAATGAAACTTGGGTGATGCCAAATGAAACTAATTTGATGTACTTAAAGCCATACTATTTCAACTAGGATGAAGATTATGTAGATCTCTTCAAGGAGATACTTTGTATTCATATTATTCTCCAAGAACTTTCATCTCCTTTGAGGTATATTGTTCCACTTATTGATCTATGAAGAATATGATTGACACTCAATATGCTAAGATAGATTTTGATATTGTTTTTCATTTTCTGATTTAGGAACAAGGGAAGCTATTTGATCTTGGTAAACCTCATAAAATATTAATTTCTCATTTTTCCAAAGGGAAGAAAAAGAAGAAGCAAGATTCCCGATGACACTCTAGTAGTCCCATAAAGGACTTCCACTCTCCTTCATAATCAAAATAGTAAAGAAGGGAAATAAGTACTCAAATAAGAAGCGTCATGGTTACTAAGCCAAATTGAGGTACCTAGAAGACAAGTTTTAGGAACTACTAGCTAACCATAGGTAACAAATATAGTGAAGATTCAATCATTGTCAAATCAACAACATGATAATGCTTGTCAAGGATATGGTAGGGTTTTTCACATAACTTGTTCCAAAACCTTGTATGCTCATTCTTCTTGTAATGTTTAATGGATTATAGACCTTGGTTGAAATCATCAAATTGTTATGGATGACTCTTTATTTTTTATTCTTGATACCAATCAGAATGTTGACTAGTCATTTTTTTTATATTATATATGACACAAATCTTGTATTTTCATTGTGGAAAATTACATTGTGAAATTAATATGGTGGAACAAGTACTTGATTTGAGTCTTCATCTTATTTCTATTTATTATATGACTTAGATTAGTAAGAAGGTAGATTTTGGTCTATTTGTTTTGTTGTTAAAGAAATCAAATATAAGTTCAAAGTTGTTGTTGTTGTTGTCATATGTTGATGCTAATGAGAAACTTTACAAGTTCTACAAGTTTACTCCATTTGATTTTTGTCAACAATTTCATTCCTTTCTTGCAAGGCCAATCCATTGAGTAGGTTGTGGCATGAGAAAATGGATCACTTGAACCTTTGATGTTTGTAGTTGATGAGTAGGTTGTGGCATGAGAAAATGGATCACTTGAACCTTTGGTGTTTGTAGTTTATGAGTAGGTTGTGGAATGAGAAAATGGATCACTTGAACCTTTGATGTTTGTAGTTGATGAGTAGGTTAAACATGGTACTACATGGAATATGTTTATACACATCTATCAATGTTCTTTTGTTGTTATGTGGTTTTCATACAATGTGTGGTGACATTAGGTTGCTAACATTATGCTTAAAATACATGTAACTTCAACCGTAGATAAATGATATTTATCCTTATTTGTAGTGGTAATATTATAATGTAATAATAAGGCTTTTAATTATTATATGGGACAAAATAATATGATTATGGTTTTTTTCCTAACTTTCAGATGACTAAAGTCTCTATCCATGTTTTTTTATAATGATTTGGTGTGGACCTTTGAATCCATAATGAGAATGTTAGTGTTTTGAAATTTATGTTTTAAGGTCATACTTCATTCAATATTTGGATTATTGTCAAGAGAGAAAGATCATGACCGTGGATTTTTCTTAGTCTTAGTTGGCTGAGGTATTTATACATGATCTTTATAATGAATTGGCATGAACCTTTCAAGTCACAATGAGAATGAGGGTACCTATATTTATGTTTGAATTCCATAATTCGTCTAGTATTTGTCCTCTACTCCCTTTTGTCCTCTTGATCTAGGAACAAACTTCATGTTCCCAATCTTCAATGTTATTATTTCTATGCCCTTAAATTACTAATTGCCATTCCATAATTTTGACAATTTCTTTTTTTATTCCCCTTTCTTGTTTCAGAACTACCTCTTTATTAAATTTCCCCCTTGTAGTTTCTCTTCCTCATGGAATGACTAGAATCTTTGAAACCACTTCCTCCTCATATTCTTAGTATATGCCCCAAATACTTTTGGAAAAATCAAAACATAATCACCTCTTTTAATGATATTTGGTGCTACAATTATTCTTTTAGTTTTTTTTCCATGTGGCATATTCCCATTCATTTGTTTGTACACATGTCACTAACTTGTGTGGCTATGCCATCTACCAAGGAGGTTAGGGTCTTCTTTGTCTTCATGTTCTTCCTCTTTCTTTAATATGTCAACAAAATCATTCTCTTTAATAATGCAGAGGTATGGATATAGAGGTCTTGATGTGGAGGTTGGTAAGTCTCTTTCCATACATACTTGGATCTACATGCAGTTATCCTTTGCACTTTCCTTAGTCACCAGAGTGTGGAGTACAAATCCTATAGGTAAGGTCCATTCCTTCACATAGCACAATGCTCTGCATGGATAGAATTTCCCTTGCCTTAGGTTTGTTACTTTATGTAGAACATGGAGTGAAAAGTTAAGTTTCCTTCCTCCACATGGTCCAAATATTTGCATGGGAAGATCTCTAAATACCCCAACCTTCATGCCTTTCCTAATCCTTTTCTCACCTACTTTGCTTTAGTCTCTTTCTTTCATGTGGAGCCTAGAGGTTGAAGGTATTATCTACCCTCCACATGCACACATATTTATAAGGAATTTATAACTAGACTTTGATCAGACTTATAAAGGAGGTTTACCAAGGGGATACATCCATTAAATCTACAACCCAACACTAAACCTTAAACATAAAATACATTAAAAATAAATTAATCCACTTTTGATCACACCTCCTGAATCGAAGTATTTTGTTCCCCAAAAGATTATAAGTGGAGAAGATGGAATCATACATCCTACTTGTTTCTCCAAATACACTACTCCATCAAATATTAAGGCTACTTGCTTCTAGCACGTCTCAATCGATATTGATGTCTACTTTTGTTTTGTTGTTACCAGGGATATTCAACTTGTCCCTTTGTATGATTTGATGAGGTAGGCATTACCTCCTTTAACCAACAAATATTTGTTTCATTTCTTGTAAGAAGGTTGAATCCCTATTCTATTGATTAGGACTTCCAAACATCACTTCATATGCCTCAAGAGGAGCTACAACACATTCTACTTCAGATTCAATGTAATTAACATTAATGAAAAACATGATTTTACATATTCTAGTGATTCTCATGGAATATTTATGTTGTAACCATCCCAACAAGCATGGTTGTGATATATCATAAAGTATCTAGAACAATCTCATCAACTAAGGTTTCAGAAATCAAATTCCATTGAGAACCATCATGAAACAAAGCATTTACCTTCTAGTTCCTTACAAAAACTTTTATTTAGAATAGTGTGCTTTTGTCTACACTTTACCTTGTTTTTTTCAATATGGGATATGGTTTCATCCACATTGTAGGTATTGTTTTTTCTCCCATCTTGGTAGCTATAATTCCTCCTTTTGGGTGCTTGTACCATTTCAAACTTAGTTAAGATCTAGATGCTTTTCCAACTCAAAAATACAAACATAATTGCTAATCACTTTTATGTCAAAATGCATTTAGTTAGAGTTATGATTATCTTTTCTTTCGCCATAGTCAAATAAAGGTCCCTTTGTATGTGGCATAACAATTGATGATTTTTTAGAAACTTCCTTTGAAGGAGTTCATGAAATTATATAGAAAACCTAATACATACAAAGAAACCACTAGTTGCCACATTGATGGCATCGTGAGTCTTCTTTAACATATGTTTTTGTCTTAAGCCTCATTGTCTAGCTAAGATATAACTATAGGCTCTTTGAAATTGAGAAGTATTAATTGGAGTTTGAACCCATCAAAATTATTATCTAATTTTGGTCAATTTTAAGAAACTAGCTTGTGCTCATTGATAAGTAATTGACCAGTATATTATTTATTTATATTAATAATGATGATGAATATTACCATATCCTTAGACCAAATTTCTTATATTAGGCCATAAAAGATGATACAAATTTAATTGGTTTGCTTTAAAAATTTGTTTCTATGATTAAAAAGAGAGGGAAGCTTTCTCAAATCTCCAAAGTTTTAATGAGTTAACAGATTATGAAGATCCGTAATATCATAAGTATTTTGAAATTGAGGTCTAATGTGGGAATATGAAAGACTTTCTCAGAGAAAGTGATTCCCATCCTCTGGCTCCATAGTATCACAAAGATGAAAAATTCTTTCATCCCACAATGTTTTTAGGTTTTGTTGAATGCATAGTTTCACTATGGATCTTGTGAGGGTTCATTCTTATTTTAGCAACAATGATTTTCTTCTTTAAGATAGATATGACAAAAACATACTTTTGATATTCTAGATTGGGGTTAGTGACCTCTTTATAATACCTTAGTTTTATCTTATTCTCCATTTCTTCATTGCACCGCAATTTCTCTTTAAATTTAAATGTGATAGTATTTTTAATAGTATTAATATTTTGTAGAGTGACCTCCTCTTTTATTGTCCAGATAACTTCTAGCTACATTTTTCTTCATGGAATTTTTTTTGTAACACTGAAGGATAAGGTAAATATAGTCACAAATTGAAAACTATCATTTAGAATGTTTATTATCATCTTGTTGCTTCATCTAGTTTTGTATGAGTATAAGATTACTTCAAAGAAGTAGTAGGGCGTTGTGAACCTTCTAGCTATGAGTTGAAACAAATTGAACCTAAGAGATGGAAGAAACATAAGTGTCAAGTCTTAGTTGAGGATATCCATAAAGTGCTTCAAGTTCTGCCATCTTTGAGGTTGAATGATATGAAGTGTTACACCCTCATTCGACCAAGGGTAACCATTTAATCCATTGGGCCAAGTTGTTTATTAGCATCAAAGAAATGAAGGTGCCATTTAAGGAACTTGTTCCCAACCTTAGTTTAGATGTATATTTGTGGATGATAAACTAAAATCATAGCTAATTGGTGCCCTAGAGCTTAAAAAACTATTTCTAGAAGTGACTAGTGATTTTAGGAAAGACAATCACCTTAAGGCAACCATGAAGTCTATGAATATCCTTAAGGAAAACCTATGTAGTTTGGATAACTTTAGTAGTTGACAGAATGAATGAGAAATGGGCATATTTGGTAAGTCGATCAATAATGACAAAGATGACTTCTTTCTCTTATGATTTGGGAAATCATGTGATGAAATCCATCGAAATTTCCTCCCAACGTTATGGGTAGAGGATAGAGTAGACCATGTGGTTTGACAATTCCCCATGTATTAGAATGGGAGATCCCACACTCGAAGAAAAACTTACCAACATCAACCTTGAGACCATTCCAAAAGAAGGAGATTTTGACTCTATGATATGTTTTCAAAAAATTATATTGGCTTGTCGTAGGTGAGGCATGAAACTAAAATAAAATTTGGTTCTTGAAACTAGAATT
>ML814347.1:54855-65762 GCA_009831015.1 Picea engelmannii | reverse complement strand
TTGTGACTGAAGCACTAACTGCATTCAGGATTACCTGAGTGGAAAATAACCATACCAGTAATCCAATAGTGATACCTGGAAGGCTCAAAGTAGTGATGTGAGGAGGACCAATGTTTCCATAAGAAGGAAAAACAAAAGGTTCCCCGGGAGCAGGGGTTCCTTCATTGGTCATTATAGGAACTGACACCATTAAATTAATATCCAATCTAGAGTCTTCTAGGGAAAACAAACAACACATGCTAAAAATTTAGTAAGCAAGCAAACAAACAAAACCTTCTCACAATGAACGCACTAGTTGGTGATGAAATCCAACGTCGTGGGAACAAAGTAAGAAGGGGCTGAGATAGAGTGGGTGGAAAAGTTATGTTGATGACCTACTTAACGGACTTACACCCCAGTGCAAGCTCCCACACATAATCATGGGTATACCCTCCAAGGAGCCCGAGTGAGTTTGGCCAACGTCAATTCCAGGTACTGTGAAGACTTTCCCCTCCATAGTCACCTTGTGTAAAGACCCTAAAGATATAGGCCACTAAGGTTACCAATAACTACAACGATTCCTGGGGAAACAGTCAACAGTCTGATCCAAGTGCAAGGGCAGGGTATCTAGCCCAAAATCAAATTGAAAGGCTTCCACTCATCATTGTGGTTATACCTCTCAAGCGACCCCCATAAGACACGTAATCTCTACACTAAGAACAACAAAGAAGGGTGAGTAACTTTGCCAGTCTCAATGCGACCTCATGATTGACCCTTGTGTGAGAAGGGCTTCCCAGGACAAAATGTAGTAAGTGGATTTAAATCTCCCTATCACAAGATACTATGTTTGTTTGCAGCTTTGGAAAGTTATCTTTCACACCTATTCCAAAGCCCTACGACTAATCTAATGTAGGTTTGCTACCAGAAAAGATAAAAATGTCTAATAAATTTTTATAAGCGCTTTATTTTATGGTTGTTGTTACTAAAAAGGAAAATGGCATGGACAATATGGTGTTTCGACCGACTCGAAATTTATGCAAAGAGATGAAGATGCAATATTTTCATTTCGATGAAAGATATGCTACGAGAAGGAGAAAACATTTATCATTCCCAGACGCACAATGTCCCAAAATCTTAGAACTCATCAATATCAATATTCTCAAGAAATGAGCAAAAAAGATTGTACACCAATGCACGATTCATGCCCCCCCCGGACCATGAGGGGGAATTTTTTTCATAATTTAAGACCAAAAAAATGCCAAGAATCATGCAATTTCGCTACTTCAAATGCAAGGATGCCACCAATCTAATATAAAGAAAGAAATTAAATCTTTTTGTTTCAAAAATTCACTAAAAGAAATAATGAACTTTGTTAAACAAAGAAACCCAAACTAAAAGTTTTCTTTTAAAGTGAACTATTCAGAAGAAATATGATCTTTCCCTAAACAATTCTAAAGAAAACACACGCTTTGTAATTGAAAGACACTCAAGAAAAGAGACTAATCCTTCAAAACCAAACAAAGCAAAGATGGCTAAAAGCAACTCAAAGAATGTCAAGCAGACTGTAAACAGATCAATATAGGGTCCAAAAGCTCAATCCAGTTGATCAAAGAAAAACTGGGTCATCAAAAGATGACAAGACCCAATCCAAAAAAGTTTACAAACAAGTTCACAGCCTAGCAGTAGAGTACAGTGGAAGAATTAGGTATTCTCGCAGGCTAGACACTGGTAGGGTGCGAGAAGTTCGCACTGGATCTAACAACAGGGTGCGAAAATCAATGGTTTTCGTAGGCTGTAGAGAGGTACAGTGCGAGAATGTCTGTAATCAAAGAAAATTTTGAAAAAGGACAGGGAATCTAAGTGAACTTCTAGATCCAGAGAGTCTGGATGGATGTCCCACAGACTCAGAAACCAGAAAACAAGCAATCAAAGGAAGGGAAACTAGAATAACTAGGAAACAATCCGTTCCCCAGTATGGTTGCCAATTTTGTTATTGGATAAATTGGTAGGTGCAGACACTAACAAATCTCCCTAGATCCACCTAGATCTAGAACAAAACACACCAGAACATGAAGCTTTCCTTAAGTTTTAAATATTGAAATTACTAACTAAAGAGGGATAGGTGACATACCATTTAAACGTTGCTTCCTCTCGCCATCGCCATCCTATCTCTGTTCCAACACTCATACAATGATGATCCTACAAAAGAACGCAACCAACCAAAGTGATAGTAATAGAATAAACTCAATATAAACCTATGTATGTGATCAACGAATCATACAATAAAACACAACAAGCTTTATAGGAAAGAATCATAGTATTGTATCATATTAAATGTGAAAGAGAGATTACAACCATGGCCTTGATGTCGTAAGGTCCCTTTCAACTGTCCTTCGTTCCCCACACACTTCTTTCTCCAAGGATTTTGAGACCATGGATCTAATAGCTACTCATAATCTATCCTGACAAAGCAAATCTCAAATCCACTCTAACCAAGCTAACAATCCCACGCCAAAAACAACTTAGCCCTTCTCCATGAGAGCTCCTCTCCTTTTATAAGCTGAAGAGGATAAGGTGAGGAGGTTAGGATGATCCCACTAAATCATGAAAGTGATTTAGATCCAAACCATTCGGATGCCACCTCACCATGGAAGTTTCTCCTTCTAGAAGATTCGAGAAAATGCTTGTTTTTCCCATGTGTAAGCATTCTCGCACCCTGCCTATAGAGCAGACTGCGAACTCCTCATGACCTAACTATGATGTAGCCTATGAGAATTAGGCATTCTCACACCCTACCTATATAGAAACCTGCGAACATCCTCTTTAATAGGGTTTTTACAAAGGAGAATGCAACTTCTTTTCTCAGGAAAAGTTCTTCTCTCTTCTTTCTTCAGGAACTCAGGCCACTGACCCCTCTAAAGGAAACATATAGGTTTACATCATTAACGGTCACAGGGATGATGAAAATAATGTGTAACAATCACTTATCAAGATCAACGGTCACATATTAATTGCATGTTGATATGGACGACTGTCATTACTTCGTAACTTCATCCTTTGGGACTTCCAACCTTTGCAATCATTCAAACTTTCAGAGTGAATTTCTCCAAAGTGCGTATATTATATTGGATGGTCATGTTTTATTTGCACGATGAACGATTCTCATTCACTTCAGAACTTCGACATTTCAAGACTCTGGTCTTTGCAGTCTTCCAACTCTTCCAGAGAAAATTCCATTGGAGTGCATATCAACACTTCCCTGCTTAATAAATTTCACATGTCCAGGAGCTAGGACCGTGGGCTTAGGCACAAAGGAGCTCCCGCTCTTATGGTATTCAACTATTCGTGACTATGGGACTTCAGGCTACTTGAACTCTGAAGTAGTTCAATCCCTCTAGAGTTTTACCTATCGAATAAGTCATAGAATGGCGGTGACCTCTTACTGTGATTTAACACCTCCATTTACACTATCCTTCCACTATGCTTGATCAATGGTCAAGAACGCTCCCAAAGTAGATCAACGATTAGCATTACTTCTTGATTCACGTTTGATCTATCCTTCCATTGTACTTGATCGAACGATCAAGAAATATTTTGTAGGATTTTAGATCAATGACCAAACGTTAACTCATGACTTCTGCCTTCGATACTTTGGGTAGTTGCTGGTAGGAGAAACTAGATATCCCCGAAGGACATACTCCTGGAGTGACATAGATTGCTAACGTCACTGCTGATGTGGCACTAGCCGAGTGGCTACCACGTGTCACTTAGATTTGTGACTTATGCATACCTAAAATTCCAACTGAACCTTGACACTTGTCATCATATGATTGCACCACGTGTCCTTGCCGATGTGGACTATGATGAAGTGGGATCTTAATGTGTGTTCTACGTGTCTTACTTCATGACTTCAGTACTCCAGCCTTTGGGTGAACTCATATGTTCTGAACCCTTTTTCGCCGAAGTGGTCAACACCAAAGTTGAACACCATTGGACCCACCTAACCTCATCCAACTTATGCATTTCCAAGATCTGATGGCTCTCATTCACTTCGGGACATCGGGGCTCCGACCTTCGGGTAAAATTACATGTTCTTGGTTTCTTTTCACCGGAGTGGTCAACACCAAAGTTGACTGCTGCTACACAACCCTGATCTGACAAATATCATTGATATCAAAGTGCTCCTTAGATCCAACGACTTACTTTTACTTCGGAACTTCGGCTTCGGTTAAAAAATCCTTCATGCAAATTTCCTTCGGTTGATATTATCTGAAGTGGTCAATGTCGGGCTGCACATGTGTATGTCATTTCCACGATTGACAGTCCATGACTCTTAGTAGTTGATCTAACGGTCTAGATTTGTCCCAAAAACTACATCAACGGACAAGATTCCTTCTTGATTCTTTTGGATTTTTACTGTGGGGATTTCAATCCTGATATTGTTTCTGCAGTGAATTCTCTCTTCTAAACTTTAGGTTAATGTTCTTCTGCACCCTATTTGAAATCAATGACAATATCGTATCACTGTGTCCTACATTCTCCCCCTTTGGAATTGATGGAAACCTTTTTCTCTTTGAAATTTATGCTCTTATCAATTTCCTCCCCCTTTGACAACAATGGTAGAGGGGATCTTTCTTCACTCCCCCTGTGGCAATGCTCCCCCTGACCATGTGCCCCTTTTATTCTGATACGATTTTTATGGTTTTTAATGAGGTTTTTTAATTACTCCCATTTTTTGTCGAAGATTTTCAAAAGTACTCTTGGGCAAAGGTTTTGTGAATATGTCTGCAATTTGTTCTTTGGTGTCTACATACACTATTTTAACTACTTTTTGGGTAACTCGATCTCTTAGAAAATGGTATTTAATTAGGTTGTGTTTGGTTTTAGAATGCATTATTGGATTTTTAGAGATACTTATGGCACTAGTGTTATCACAATTAATAATGATGGGGTTATCATATCTTATTTGTAAATCTTCTAATCTTTGCTTCATCTAAAGAAATTGTGTGCAACAGGATGCAACAACAATGTATTATGCCTATGTTGTATATAGTGATGTGGATGTTTGCTTCTTACTTAGCCACACTACCATACATTTTCCTAGAAAAAATTCTTCTCCACAGGTGCTTCTCCTATCATCTATACTACCAGCCCAATTTGCATCAGTGTATATAGTTAAATTGAAATATTTATCTTTTGGATACCATAATCCAAGTTCTAAGGTGCCTTTAAGATATCTGAATATTCTCTTTACTGCTTTTAAGTGAGTTTCTTTAGGTGCTTATTGGAATCTCCCCACGAGTCCTACAACCTGTATGATATCAGGTCTTTTGCTTTTCAATATAGCAAACTTCCAATCATTGATCTGTACATCGTTTGGTCCAATTTTGGTGAATCATCTTCTAGGCTTAGTTTACATCCTGTGACCATGGGAGTACTCATAGGTTTATTTTCCTCTATTTGGAATTTCTTTAACATTTCCTTGACATATTTGGCTTGGGAAATGAATATTCCATTTTTTGTTTGATTTACTTGTAAACCTAAGAAAAAGGATAATTCTCCCATCATAGACATTTCAAATTCTTCTTGCATTTTGGTTACAAAGTTTATGCTTAGTGTAGTAAGATTACTTCCAAATATGATGTCATATACATATACCACCAAAACAATCATGTTTTGATCCTCAATTTTGATGTATAAGTTGTTGTCAGTAGTCCCTCTCTTATATCCTTGTTTTTGTAGGTACTAATCAAGCCTTGAGAACCATGCTCTGGGGGCTTGTTTAAGACCATACAGGGCCTTTTTCAGCTTGCACACATATTCTTGATTTTCTGTTAACATGAATCCTTCTAGTTGCTCAACATAGACTTATTATTCTAGTGTTTCATTAATAAATGCTGACTTGACATCCATCTGATCGATTTTAAAATTTCTGAAGCATGCAAATGCCAGGAACATTCTCACGGCCTCAAGTATTGCTACTTGAGCGAACAAATATTCAAAATCAATACCATCCACTTGGGAATATACTTTGCAAACTAATCTGGCTTTGTTCTTTATAATCTCCCCATTTTCATTTAGTTTGTTCTTGAAGATCCACTTGGTTCCTATCACATTCTTGTCCTTGGGTTTTGGAACTAGTTCCCAAGTCTGGGTTTTCTCTATTTGGTCTAGTTCTTCATTCATTGCTTCTATCCAATATTTAATTTTTCTAGCTTCTTTAAACGAATTAGGTTCTATTAGGGATAACATTGCTTGTTATGAATCAAAAGCAAGTTTCCTTCTTGTCTCCACTCTTGCACTTTTATCTCCAATAATCTCGCTTTCAAAATGATTCTTTTGAACTCTTTTTGATGGAGCTCTTGGAAAGGGTGTTTCTTCATTGTCTTCTTCATCAATATGTGGTTCATTTTCCAATGTTTCATTATTATCATCTTCTTGCTTAGATTCTACATCATCATCTTCATGTTGAGATTTTACATCATTATATTCTTATTGAGATTTTTTATCAATGTCTTGGGATATGATCTTTTTTAGATCATCTATCTTTACATTGGCACTTTCCACTATATTTAGTATTTTACGATTATAACATCTATATGATTTATTATTATATGAATATCCTAAGAATATTCCTTCATCAGATCTTGGATCAAAATTTCCTAGGCTATCTTCATCATTCTTTATGTAACATTTACTTCCAAATGTTCTAAAGTGTTTTATAGATGTTGGCCTTCCAAACCATAGTTCATAGAGGGTTTTGTCATGGTTAGGTCTCAATTGAGCTCTATTAAGTATGTGGATTGCTGTGTAGATTGCATCTCTCTAAAATTTGTCTGGAAGCATGGCTTCATTTAGCATGGTTCTTTCAACTTCTTGAACTGTTCTTTTTTTCCTTTCTACCACTCCATTTGATCCAGTTGGATATCTGTGGTCACCCACCTTTTCCAACTCGCTCAAAACAATTTTCTGGTAATTTTGGCAATTTACTATTTTTAGCAGTTTTAACTTCCGGGGCCATTTTGAGGGCCTAAATGAAGGCTTTTTGGGATTGAGATTCTCAAATATAGCCAAAGGAATAATTGAGCTCCCAAAATGAATCTCCTCGATGATACCTTTCCAATAGTTTATCATGCACCTAAAACATAGATCGTATGCAAAAGTTACGACCCAAGGAAGTTGATGTACTAACTTACCCAAACAGGGCCCACATGACTTTTGGTGCTTCATCTCCTAGGGTTAGGTTTTTGTATGTCTAGGGTTTTTGACATTCCTATTTATTGTAAAAATTCCTTCAGAGCCTCATTGTAATCATCTTCTTGCGAATGTGAGTAGTCGTCACATCTCTTCTCAGAGATAAGCTGCCACCATTCTAGCGAGTCTTTCACTCTGTATTTTTACAATCTTTGTACATTTCTTTTATCAATAGAAATCATGTATTACTGTACCTCTGTGTTTATGGTTTCATATCTGATACATTTTAGTTCTATTATTGGATATCCACGATATCTCTGTGCATTTCTTTATTATATCTTCACTCTCATTTCGTGCCGAAAATAATCTGGATCAATGGTATCCGAGCAAGCTGCTCTTGATCGTTTTCTCAGTACATGTCCCTGAAAAGGTCTGAGTATAGAAAGTTGGGTCTTGAGATTGTATCTCTTGAATACAAGCGCTCTCACATGCCCAAGAAACCATCCATGGCGGAAGAAAAGAAAAACGACGAAGCAAACGATTCTATCAATCTGTTGCTTGAGCAAGCTCTCACGCGATAGAGGGACAAAATGATGGAGAATTTTTCCCACATCCTTAAACGCCTGTCGATAGAAACATGCAGATATTCATCAAACAACCACTTTGGAGGAACCTCTCCTTTCAAGGTACAGGTTAATTTTGATATTCCCGTATTTGAAGGTCAAATATATGCAGATGCCCTAGATAAATGGTTAAATCTGCTTGAAGGTTATTTCTCTGTTCACAATTTTTATGACAAAGAAAATATCACCTTTGCACTCCTTAAGGATTTCCCCCATGTCAAACATTGGGGAGGAACTTACTGGGAGAAAAGTTCCACAGAGGAGTCTATAATATATGGGACCGAGCCCACTTGAGATTTTTTTGTGGATGCGGTAAAGGAATAATATTACCCTGTAGAAAACTATGAGGACTATCACATGAGATGGACCACACTGCGGGAAGAGAGGGGCCAAGCAGTGCCAGATTTCACCAATAACTTCCATACCTTTAAAGACAAGCTGGGTATCAAAGACTACGAGAGACATTTGGTTCTGAAATACTGCGGGGCTCTACATAGATACATGCAAACTGAAATGGATTTTTTGGATATCTCATCACTCGGTGCTACATATCAATATGATGTTAAAATCGAGCAGAAATTTAGGCACCAAAAAAATGGGAGTTCAGATATGCAAATCTGCAACAACCAAAGTATGAGAAAGATGAACCTAACAAATAGCTTCCAGAAAACCAGTCTAAGCCCCAAGAAAACAAGGGTCATGGGAAGACGAAGAAGGACACCGGAAAATGGTGCGATTTCCAAAATATCCCCTGGCACAACACCAATGAATGTCGCTCAAAATAGTCATTGGTGGCCGAGATCAAAGACAAGGATTTGAACCTTGATTCAGAATATGATTCTGAAAGACTGGTAAAATACATATCATCGACGCAGACCCCACTACTATTGTCGCGATCGCAACAATTCAATAAGAAGAACCAATAGATCCTGAAGAGGGGGAGCTTTTTTTTCATTCACATATGTGGGTGAAGGGGGCCTCGCTACATTTTATTGTTGATAGTGGAATCCATAAGAAACTCATCTCAATAAAGGTCATCAAACAGTTTGGATTATCGACAACACCACATCTGCAACCATACAACATCGGGTGGCTTCACCAAGGACGAGATATCTGTGTCAGCCAATAGTGTAGATTGTCATACAAAATCCAACTCTTAAAGGAGGAGGTATTATGTGATGTTGGCCCACTAGATGTCTGTGATGTTCTCTTGGGCCAACCATATATGTGGAAATTCCATGTTGTTTATGAGTCTCGACCCCGCAGTGTCATTGTTTCTCTAGGTGGTCATCTCTACAGAATACCAAAGGTAGTTCTGACTATTGTTCCACCTAAACAGTGCCGCAAGGTAGTATCTCATACTGCAAAATTCATCTTCTTCACAATCTGTTCAAAAGGTGAACGAAAGGACATTGCAACCACTACAACCTCGCCCCAAGTACCTTCTATCCAATAGAAGCAGGTCGACAAGGTTGCATAAAAGTGAACATATTCCTTCTGCACACAATCCTCTCATGCAACTCGACTTGTTGAACAAACTTATCCCCTCCAGCAACAGGGTCGTGACAACCTTCCACAAATCGAGCAACGTGACATCTCTAGCAAGGCAAGTAGCTCACCAAGATTCAGATTCAACAAACACTTCCCTCTCTCCCCCGGGAACTCAGCGCAATGGAGAAAATTTATTCCTAAGGAGGGATGATTGATCGAGGTGGATATCGATGGCCACCCACCTTTTCCAACTCACTCAAAATTTTTTTCTGGAAATTTACTATTTTTAGCAGTTTTAACTTTCGGGGCCATTTTGAGGGCCTAAATGAAGGTTTTTCAGGATCGAGCTTCTTAATGATAGACAAAGGAGTAATTGAGCCCCCAAAATGAATCTCCTCGACGATACCTTTCCAACAGGATATCGTGCGCCTAAAATAGAGATCGTATGCAAAAGTTACGACCTTGGGAAGTTGATGTATTGACTTACCCAAACGAAGCCCACACGAATTTTGGCGCTTCATCTCCTAGGGTTAGGTTTTTGGATGTCTAGGGTTTTTGACATTCCTGCTTATTGTAAAAATTCCTTCAGAGCCTCATTGTAATCATCTTCTTGCGAATGTGAGTCGCTGTTACATCTCTTCTCAGAGATAAGCTGCCACCATTCTAGCGAGTCTTTCACTCTGTATTTTTATAGTCTTTGTACATTTCTTTCATTAATAGAAATGTGTATTATAGTATCTCTGTGTTTATGGTTGCATCTCTGATACATTTCTGTTATATTATTGGATATCCACGATATCTCTGTGCATTTATTTATTATATCTCCGCTCTCATTTCGTGCCGAAAATAATCTAGATCACCATTCTGTTGAGGAGTCCTGTGAGATGAAAACTATCTTTTGATACCATGTTTTTCACAGAATTGAATGAACTCTTTAGAGGTGAATTATCCTCTATTTTCTGATCTCAAAAATTTAATTTTCAGATTTGTTTCATTTTCTACAAGGGCTTTGTATATTTTAAACTTCTCAAAGGCTTTTGATTTTTCTTTCAGAAAGAATAACCAGGTCAATATTGTGTAATCATCAACAATCAACATAAAATATTGTTCTCCATAAGTACTTTTGGTTATGATTGGTCCACATAGATATGTGTGAATAATCTCTAATGGTTTTTTTGTGGAATGCTCTTTTGTTTTGAACCTAACTCTTGTTTGCTTTCCTATTTGACAATGTTTAGAAATATAATATGAAGGCTTAATCACTTTTGGCAGGTCCCTAACTGCCTTTTTCTCGTTGGCTTTGATCAAGTTGTCAAAGATTAAATCTCCCAACCTTCTATGCCATAGCCAACTTTCATATACTTGGCTTAAACAACATTTTTCTTCTTCATATATATTAAGGATGTACACATTGCTAGATGTTCTTGGTGCAACTGCCACTAGTTTTCCAATGTCCTTTTTTCCGATCTCACATTTATGAGAATCAAAAGTAAGTATGTGACCTTGATCACATGTCTAAATTACACTTAGGATATTAGGTTTGATATTTTCTACCAGAAGTACATCTTCTGCTTTGGTTTTATTATTTCCTAAACTAACAGTGCCTTTTCCCAGTATCTT